>JAXLNO010003548.1:0-30000 GCA_038087875.1 Malacoraja senta
AGATACTGCTCGACTTCTGGGACAACATACTCATCTGCAACCATAACCAATGTACTGGAGTTCCTGGGGGACCTTCACCATAATGAAGGATTGAGCTACAGCGCCATCAATACTGCCAGACGTGCGCTGTCAGCCTACTTAAAACAGGTGCCAGGACAACAGGCCATAGGGTCTCAACCGCTGGTGATCAAACTCATGAGGAGTATCGTCAACTCCAACCCTCTTAGACATAGGTATACCCAAATCTGGGATGTCAGTGTGGTCCTGACATACCTAAGGGGATGGTCCCCAGCCAGGTCTCACCCTGGAAAAGCTAACCCTGAAAACGGTCATGCTGATGCCACTAGTCTCAGCACAAAGAGTCCAGTCCCTCCACTTACTGCGACTGGACAACATGGTTATAACACCAGACCGGGTCATTCACCATTCAGGAGCTGCTAAAGCAGAGCAAGCCAGGAACTTGAGTCCTAGTTATGGATTTCCGGGCATACCCACCTGACCTACGGTTGTGTGTCATGACTCACTTATTCACTTACATCAACACAACAAGAGATTCTCGAGGGAGAGAAAAAAAAAAAAAAAAGCCTTATGGGTCAGCCACAAGAAACCTCATGGTTGGGTGTCGAGCCAAACCATCTCGAGATGGCTCAAGCAGGTACTGGGAGCTGCTGGAGTAGATACTGATGTATATACATCTCACTCCACCAGGGCAGCATCCACATCGGCGGCTAAAAGAATGAACATGGAGAAAACGTTCCAGACGTTCTACCACAAGCCGCTAGCAGAACCTGTGTTATTTGCAGAAAGTTTTAAAATCTGCAAAAATATATAATTTAAGCCCGGGGGAGCATTTTGTCTTTTGTTATTGTTTAATAGATACCATTATTGTTTACAAACAGATTATGGTTGATTACGATAACATACTTCCTCCCTTGAATGACTTCGGCCGCGAGTGAAGTATGAACTGTTACACGGTTTGAAATCACAGAGCTTTAAAATCTTCACGTAGTCACTCACGTGACTCCGAAGTAAAATAGTAAGATTAAACGAGAACTTACCAGTTTGAAGTTTGATCTGTATTTTATGAGGAGTTACGATGAGGGATTACGTGCCCTCCGCTCCCACCCTCAATTATAGATCAACTGGTATCTTAGTTCTCCTTTTCTTTACTTTGTTTATTTCAATTGTTGTGTTTCCTGTGATTCCACACCGCTGCTTTGAAGTATGTCGCGCATGCGTGCTGGACGGGCTCTTCACGTAATCCCTCATCGTAACTCCTCATAAAATACAGATCAAACTTCAAACTGGTAAGTTCTCGTTTAATCTTACTATTATTGTCTCGACCCGAAACGTCACCCATTCCTTCTGTCCAGAGATGCTGCCTGTCCCGCTGAGTTACTCCAGCTTTGTGTGTGTCTACCTATTACCTGCCAGACTTCACCCTGACTCTCAGGTAGACAAAAATGCTGGAGAAACTCAGCGTGTGCAGCAGCATCTATGGAGCGAAGGAAATAGGTAACCCTTCTTCAGACTTCATCCTGACTCTCATTCGGTTTCACAACAACCTCCCTTTCACTGAGTTGCACAGGAGCGGCTCGCAGTGGCAAGCTGCCAGCACCAGGTGGCAGTCTCCTCCACATTAATAACCAGTCGCTTCAGGTACAGACTGAGGCCAGGGACACACACACCTACACAGAGAGGGTGGGGAGGGGAGGGGAGGGGAGGAAGAGAGGAGGGGAGGGGAGAGGGGAGGGGAGAGGAGGAAAGGGAGAAGGGGGAGAGGAGGGGAGGGGAGAGAGGAGGGGAGGGGAGGGGAGAGGGGGAAGGGGAGGGGAGAGGGGAGGGGAGAGAGGAGGGGAGAGAGGAGGGGAGAGAGGAGGGGAGAGAGGGAGGGGAGGGGAGAGGAGGGGAGAGGGGAGGGGAGAGGGTGGGGAGGGGAGGGGAGGGGAGAGAGGAGGGGAGAGGGGAGGAGGGGAGAGGAGGAAGGGGAGGGAGAGGAGGGGAGAGGGGAGGGGAGAGGGGAGGGGAGAGGGAGAGGGGAGGGGAGAGGGGAGAGGGGAGGGAGGGGAGGGAGAGGGAGGGGAGGGAGAGGAGGAAGGGGAGGGGAGAGGAGGGGAGAGGGAGGGGGAGGGGAGGGAGGGGGAGAGGGGAGAGGAGGGGAGGGGAGAGGAGGGGAGGGGAGAGGGAAGGGGAGAGGGGAGGGGAGAGGGGAGGGGAGAGGGGAGGGGAGAGGGGAGGGGAGAGGAGGGGAGGGGAGAGGGGAGGGGAGGGGAGAGTGGGAGGGATGGGTGGTGGGAGGGAGGGAGGGAGAGGCTGTCTAAAAGGAGGAGAGAGGAGAAAAGGAGATAGGTGGGTGAGGGAAGGAAGGACAGGAGGAGGAGGGAGGTGAGGGGAGGGGAGAGGATGGAGGGGAGGGGAGGAGGGGAAGAGGTGAGGAGGAGTTCTCCCCTCAGCCTCCAACCTGAGTTCTCCCCTCAGTCTATCCCACCTCCCCTTAGAGCCAATACCTCACCTCCCATCGACCTCATCGGGGACCCTCGGACTATCTTTAATCATTCACTGGGCTTTCCCTTGCACCAAACGTTATTCCCTTTATCCAGTATCTGTACACTGTGGACGTCTCGATTGTAATCTTGTATAGTTTCTTGTGCAGGAAGGAACTGCAGGTGCAGGTTTAAACCGGAGATAGTCACGGAAGTGCTGGAGTAACTCAGCAGGACAGGCAGCATCTCTGGAGAGAAGGAATGGGTGACGTTTCGGGTCGAGACCCTTCTTCAGACTTTGTCTATCTATGTATGGTTTTGCCACTGACTGGATCACACACACACACACCCACCCCCCCCCCTCCTCACCTACCCCCCCCCCCTCACCCCCCCCCACCCCCCTCCCTCACCCCCCTCCCTCACCCCCCACCCCCCCCCCCCTTTGGTCTGAACGACCTTGATGTCGTTGACTCCGGAAACATGACCCGTAAAACATCCCCATCGTGGCCGATTATCGGGAAAGCTCGTCCTCAGCCCCAGCGAGTTCCAATTTAAACTTAATTTGCTTGTCATTTTTAGCAGTTAATCAGTAATCGTGGTAATTGTGTGGATTAGTTTATCTGAGAGCGGTAATTGTCTCTGAATTAATAATTATCTGGTGTTGCAGTGAAATATGACTCATGTTCCTTGCACTAATCTCCACACTACTCCCAGTGCTCAGTGCTCTGGTACAGAGGGGGGTTCATGCTCATTTACAGCCTCTAGAGACACATCGTTACTGCATTTCCAATCTGATTCATGTTGACATTGCAATAATTAGTTACCAGATTTTATCAATTAATTTGCCGCGGATGAAAATCTGCTTCCTGACCTGATGCAAGGGGGACGCAATCTCACCCCGTCAAGACCAACCCAAACCATCACCCATTTGTCCATCGTTAATTGTCCAGACTCATAGAGTCACCGAGTGATACATCGTGGAAACAGGCCCTTCGGCCCAACTTACCCACGCCGGCCAACATGTCCCAGCTACACCAGTCCCACCTGCCAGCGTTTGGTCCACATCCCTCCAAACCAGTTCTATCCATGTACCTGTCTAACTGTTTCTTAAACGAAGGGAGGCAAAAGTGCTGGAGAAACTCAGCGGGTGCAGCAGCATCTATGGAGCGAAGGAAATAGGCAACGTTTCGGGACGAAACCCGGAAGGGTTTCGGCCCAAAACGTTGCCTATTTCCTATAGTGGAGATTGTTCAACTCTTTACATGGAGCAAAGGAAATAGGCAACGTTTCGGGCCGAAACCCTTCTTCAGACTTTCAGACCTTCGAGGTATGCCTACTTTGAAGAAGTTCTCTTTAACTCTTGAACGAAAGGATAACCCCAGCCTCATCTACCTCCTCTGGCAGCTTGTTCCATACACCCACCACCCTCTGTGTGAAAAAGTTACCCCTCAGATTCCTATTAAATCTATTCCCCTTCTCCTTAAACCTATGTCCTCTGGTCATGGATTCATCTCGTCTGAGCAAGAGACTCTGTGCATCCACCCGATCGATTCCTCTCGTGATTTTATACGTCTCTATAAGATCATCCCCTCATCCTCCTGTGCTCCAAGGAATAGAATCCCAGCTTACTCAACCTCTCCCTGTAGCTCACACCCTCTAGTCCTGGCAACATCCTCGTAAATCTTCTCTGAACTCTTTCAAGCTTGATAAAACATCTTTCCTAATACTTGGTGCCCAGAACTGAACATGCCAGGTGGGGCAGTGGGTTAGAGTTACTGCCTCACAGTTCAATCCTGATCCCGGATGCTGTCTGTGTGGAGTTTGTACGTTCTCCATGTGACCTCACAATATTCCAAATGTGGCCTGACCAGTGCCTTATAGAGCATTACATCCCTGTTTTTGAATACTGAACCTTCTTGAAATAAATGCTAGCATTGTGTTTGCCCTCCTTACTACCGATTTGACTTGCACCGAGTGGGGTCGGGGTCGGTGTCGAGTATGGCTGCCCAGCCTGCAACTGTCCGTCCTTTCACCTTTTTTACAAAAAAAATCTAATATGTTAAAAGTTTGGTTTTGGAGGTCTAATCCTTTTATGTGGGGGGTGGGGGGAAACTGTATTTCTCTGTCCCTACCTGGTCGGAGATGCGTTTTTTCTCCGAGCCGTATCATCACCCCTTCCTCGCGGCCAACCAACGGGGACTGGAGCGGCGTTTCCTGCCCGGACCGGCCAGAACATCAGCTTCGGTGGCGGCACAGCGCTGAGGCACCATCGCGGAGCGGGCGATGCCTTGCCCGGGTCGCCGTGTGGTAAACTGTGACCGGCGACTCCAACATCGCGGAGCTGTGGGGTCTGCGGAGCGTCCATCCGCGGGCCGCGCTGAATTTAAACACCACCAGCCTGGGATCTCTCGCCAATATCGCCAGTGTCGGAGCTCCGACCAGCGCGGCCAGTGGACTTCGGGAGCCGTGGTCTCTGGCAACAAGCGGCCGTTCCAGACACTCCAGGCCGCTGAAGAGTGTTCTATCGATGCCGGAGCTGCATCATCCAGCGTTAGGGCCTGTAACATCGGGCCGCTGTAGAGGCGACTGTGGAGGCCTCAACTGGCCCGACTATGGGTGAACAAGAGGACTTTGTTGCCTTCCCTCACAGTGGGAAACGCTCGTGGGGGGGGAATGTTTTTATGTTTTATGTTAAATTTTTCTTTAATGTGGTGTCTTACTTTTATTGGTGTGCTGCAAATGGCAACTCCACCAGAAATGGTGCGTGACAGGAAATGTCCTTTATCCTTTAGGAAACTCCCAAGTCCCTTTACACTCCCATCTCTGGATTCTTTCCCCGTTTAGAAAACAATCTTGGCCTTTATTCCTACGACCAAAATGCACGACTCCACATGGCTTCTCTACTCCAGTGAGTAGAGGCCCAGTGCCAAGTTTGGGTGCCATTTCCAAGAATAAGCTATTTAAGACTGAGATGAGGAAAACCTTTTTCACCCAGAGAGTTGTGAATCTGTGGAATTCTCTGCCACAGGAGGCAGTGGAGGTCGATTCACTGGATGTTTTCAAGAGAGAGTTAGATTTAGCTCTTAGGGCTAAAGGAATCAAGGGATATGGGGAGAAAGCAGGAACGGGGTACTGATTCTGGATGATCAGCCCATGATCATATTGAATGGCGGTGCTGGCTCAGAGTGCAGAATGGCCTACTGCTGCACCTATTGTCAATGTATTCCTCAGTCGTCTAAACTCACAGCACCACAAACTAAACCACTCATCTCAGCTACATCTCTGCATCTTGGGTTATTTTTAATCTCCTGGCCTGAATATTTTCACAGCTCATTTTTCACACAAATTAACAGCCATCAAGTGTGAAAAGACAGTTAGCAGCTACTGCAAAATCCCATCTATTTCCTGTCATTTACAGTCTTATTAAATCGGCAGTAGCTTTAGAAAATGAAGTGACCTGGTAATTTGTACTAATCAAACTAATCTACCTCGGAATAGAATTCAGAGCCGATGAAGCCCATTCCCACGCTCTCTGTCACACTCACCGCAGATCCACCGTCCCCTGGTTACTAACCCCCCCCCCCAGTGGAAGCCCCCACCCACCCTGTAGCAGTGTCACCCACACACACCCTCCCCCACCCTCACCCCCACCCCCACTCTCACCCCCACCCCCACCCCCACCCTGTAGCAGTGTCACCCACACACACCCTCCCCCACCCCCACGCTCACCCCCACCCCCACCCCCACCCCCACCCCCACTCTCACCCCCACCCCCACCCTGTAGCAGTGTCACCCACACACCCCCTCCCCCACCCCCACTCTCACCCCCACACTCACCCCCACCCTGTAGCCGTGTCACCCACACACACCCTCCCCCACCCTCACCCCCAACCCCCACTCTCACCCCCACCCCCACCCCCACCCTGTAGCAGTGTCACCCACACACCCTCCCCCCCACCCCCACCCCCACCCCCACCCCCACCCTGTAGCAGTGTCACCCACACACACCCTCCCCCACCCCCATTCTAACCCCCACCCCCACCCTGTAGCAGTGTCACCCACACACACCCTCCCCCACCCCCACTCTCACCCCCACACTCACCCCCACCCTGTAGCAGTGTCACCCACACACACCCTCCCCCACCCACAGCAGCTTGACCCGTTGCGCCACCGTGACTTGTGGCCCTATGCTGTGGTGAGCCCTGAGACCGCCCCGGCCCTCTCTCATGTCAGAGGTGGTCTGAGCAAGGCAGCAGGGCTGATTGCCTCTGCTCTCCTGGGAGTGAATGCTGCTGTTTCTGCTGGTGATGAGATCGACAAATATCCAGGTACTTTGGCATCCCAGTGGAGTTCACTTATAATTCAGTTTAGAAGCACAAATGGAAGACTGAGATTGTCAATTCACTGTTGCTCACCCTGGCTCCACAACAACTCAACCCTTTCAATGCTGTTGTACTGTGGACCATCAGGTGCTGCTAAATCTCTAGCCTTTCATTGATCACCTGAGACCCAGGAAAGTTACATATGTTGATAGAGGATGGAAGAATGGGTCGACTGGGCTTGTATTCACTGGAATTTAGAAGGATGAGAGGGATTCTTATAGAAACATATACAATTCTTAAGGGATTGGACAGGCTGGATGCAGGAAACATGTTCCCCATGTTGGGGGAAGTCCAGAACCAGGGTCACACAGTTGAAGAATAAGGGGTCGGCCATTTAGGACTGAGATGAGGAAAACTTTTTCACCCAGAGAGTTGTGAATCTGTGGAATTCTCTGCCACAGAAGGCAGTGGATGCCAATTCACTGGATGTTTTCAAGAGAGAGTTAGATATACAATAGCTCTTGGGGCTAATGGAATCAAGGGATATGGGGAGAAAGCAGGAACGGGGTACTGATTCTGGATGATCAGCCATGATCATATTGAATGGCGGTGCTGGCTGGCTAGTGGGTGGTCGTGGGTGGACCTAGATAATGGGTGGGTAGACACAAAATGCTGGAGAAACTCAGTGGGTCATCTGCGGGAGAGAATGGGTGACGTTTCGCGTCGAGACCCTTCTCCTGTCCTGCTGAGTTACTCCAGCATTTTGTGTCTATCTTTGGTTTATTCCAGCATCTGCAGTTCCTTCCTCGACATAATGGGTGGCTCTGGGCAGTTGGTGGTCTGGGTGGGCAGTTGGTGGGTCTGGGTGGGCAGTGGGTGGGTCTGGGTGGGCAGTGGGTGGGTCTGGGTGGGCAGTGGGTGGGTCTGGGTGGGCAGTGGGTGGGTCTGGGTGGGCAGTGGGTGGGGTCTGGGTGGGCAGTGGGTGGGTCTGGGTGGGCAGTGGGTGGGTCTGGGTGGGCAGTGGGTGGGTCTGGGTGGGCAGTGGGTGGGTCTGGGTGGGCAGTGGGTGGGTCTGGGTGGGCAGTGGGTGGGTCTGGGTGGGCAGTGGGTGGGTCTGGTGGGCAGTGGGGTGGGTCTGGGTGGTAGTTGGTGTCTGGGTGGGTCTGGGTGGGCAGTGGGTGGGTCTGGGTGGGCAGTGGGTGGGTCTGGGTGGGCAGTGGGTGGGTCTGGGTGGTCTGGTGGGCAGTGGATGGGTCTGGGTGGGCAGTAGGTGGGTCTGGGAGGGCAGTGGGTGGTTCTGGGTGGTCTGGGTGGGTCTGGGTGGGCAGTGGGTGGTCTGGGTGGGCAGTGGGTGGTAGTTGGTGGTCTGGGTGGGCAGTGGGTGGTCTGGGTGGGCAGTGGGTGGTCTGGGTGGGCAGTGGGTGGTCTGGTGGGTCTGGGTGGGGCAGTGGGTGGTAGTTGGTGGTCTGGGTGGGCAGTGGGTGGTCTGGGTGGGCAGTGGGTGGTAGTTGGTGGTCTGGGTGGGCAGTGGGTGGTAGTTGGTGGTCTGGGTGGGCAGTGGGTGGTCTGGTTGGGTCTGGGTGGGCAGTTGGTGGTCTGGGTGGGCAGTGGGTGGTCTGAGTGGGCAGTGGGTGGCAGAGGGTGGTCTGGACAGATCTGGGCCGTTGTCAGGAGAACTTTCATCCGCTCTCCAGGGCTACGATGATTGATCCATCCACTGACAGCTCTGCACGCTTTTGCAGAATGGAATATTGTTGAAGATAACAGGGAATCTAGGTGTGAATGTAGTCACGATTCATCACCCATTGATAAACTGATGTTATGCATGAGTTGGTACAGAGTTTTACAATATGATGTCTGCATGACATTTCAGAATGTAATCGCGAGTTTAACTGTCGGGCCCCGTTATTTTTCAACACTTGGTTGCAGATGATAGAGGAGGTGAAGCTCCATAAACTATTGTGTGTGGGATATTTTGTCAATAAACTGTTATTGTTGGTGAACACAGGCTGGTGAAGCGGTGGTAAATGAATCATCTTTTTAACAGCAGAAGACATTTAATGTGCCTCCGATAACACACTTCCTGCTCAGCGGCGAGGGTGATGGATGGGGCTTTGTTTTCTCTCATCCCATCGCACCGATGGGCTTTATTGGGCTTGCAGGAGACTACAGTTATAGTCATGGTGTGATACAGCATGGAAACAGGCCCTTCCGCCCACCTTGCCCACACCGGCCAACATGCCCCATCTACACTAGTCATAGAGTGATACAGCATGGAAACAGGCCCTTCTGCCCACCTGCCCACACCGGCCAACATGCCCCAGCTACACTAGTCCCACCTGCCTGCGATTGGTCCATATCCCTCCAAACCTGTCCTATCCATGTACCTGTTTCGCTTTCTTAAACGTTGGGATAGACCCAGCCTCAACTACCTCCTCTGGCAGCTTGTTCCATACACCCACCACCCTTTGTGTGAAAAGGTTACCACTCAGATTTCTATAGATTTTTTTCCCCTTAACCTTGAACCTGTGTCCTCTGGTCCTCGATTCCTCTACTCTGGGCAAGAGACTCTGTGCATCTACCCGATCTATTCCCTCTCAGTTCCTGTAGAACCTTGTGTTCTGTTCGAGGTTCCATGTGTAGGAACTCGCTGTTCCTGACTGCAACGTTTCACCCAATCCTCAGTATGTGTTTACTGCAGTCTAGTTTATAGATACAGCACGGAAACAGGCCCTTCGGCCCACCGAGTACAGGCTGACCTGTGCGTCTACCCAATCTACACCACTCATGATTTTATACATCGTTGCAAGCATAACCGCAAATCTTTCCCGGCATCTTCTCTGCCTGACTGGCAGGGATTCCGACATTATATACGGCAGGTAGACACAAAATGCTGGAGTAACTCAGCGATTCAGGCAGCATCTCTGGAGAGAAGGAATGGGTGATCTCAAGACAGAACCCTTCTTCAGACTGAATCAGATTCTCTCTGAAGAAAGGTTTCGACATGAAACGTCACCTATTCTATTGCTCCAGAGATGCTGCCTGACCCACTCAGTGTAGCTTAGTTGAGAGATACATCACGGAAACAGGCCCTTTGGCTCACCGAATCCACACCAACCAGCGATCCCCGCACACTTGTAACACTAGGGACAATTTACAATTATATCAAAGTCAATTAACCTACAAACCTCTACGTCTTTGGAGTCTGGGAGGAAACCGGAGCACCTGGAGAAAACCCACGCAGGTCACGGGGAGAACGTACAAACTCCACACAGACAGCACCCGTAGTCAGGATGGAACCCGGGCCTCTGGCGCTGTGAGGCAGCAACTCTACAGCTGTGCCACTGTGCCACCACTCCTTGACAGGAAAGGCAAAGACAAATATATGTTTTCCACCTGATTGCTACCCAGTAATTCTACTGGAATTTGGATAAGTTCAGGTAGACAATAGAAAATAGATAATAGGTGCAGGAGGAGGCCATTCGGCCCTTCGAGCCAGCACCGCCATTCAATGTGATCATGGCTGATCATCCCCAATCAGTACCCCGTTCCTGCCTTCTCCCCATATCCCCTGATTCTGCTATCTTTAAGAGCCTATCTAGCTCTCTCTTGAAAGTATCCAGGTACAAGAAGATGAGATTATAACCAGTATTCACAAATTGTAAAAAAGACCTTGTGTTTACATACGCCAGCCTCTGTCAGGATAGGCCAAGTGCCTCTTACAGAATTGTATTGAATGAACAATGCAGACCCATATCATCGCAGGTGAAAACGATCAAAATTCACAATAAGATTCAGAATCATTTCAGAAAGAATACTGGCCAGGAAAAAAATACTCCCAATCTCTTTTCTCTTGCAAACTCTCTTTAAAAGCCTTCTCTGCTGGGTCCAGAGGAGGTTTACGATAATGACCAAGTTAACATATGATGTTAGACGGCACTGGGCCTGTACTCGCTGGAGTTTAGGATGAGGGGGACCTGAATGAAACATACAGAATAGTGAAAGGCCTGGATAGAGTGGATGTGGAGAGGATGATTCCCCTAGTGGGAGAATCCAGGACTAGAGGGCACAGCCTCAGAAGAAAAGTACATACCTTTAAGAAGGAGATGAGGAGGAATTGATTTAGTCAGAGGGTGGTGAATCTGTGGAATTCTTTGCCACAGAAGGCTGTGGAGGCCAAGTCTATGGATATTTTTAAGGCAGAGATAGATAGATTCTTGATTAGTACGGGTGTTAGCGGTTATGGGAAGAAGGCAGGAGAGTGTGGTTAGGAGAGAGAGAGGATGATTGAATGGCGGAGTAGACTTGATGGGTCGAATGGCCTAATTCTGCTCCTAGAACTCTGTAATCATCTCTCCAAATCCTAATGGAAATGAGTTGTGCAATGAGTAACAACCTCCCTCTCCCTGATCCAGAGCCAAAGCCCAGCACAGTAGCAAAAGGGAATGCATACAACAGAGCAAATGTTAGTGGAAGCTTTTAAAAACCAGCAAAAGGCAACAAAAAAACACATAAAGTGGAGATAAAATGAAATATGAAGGTAGTTTAGTTTTGTGAAAGAGTGCAGAGACAGGCCCTTCAGCCCACCAAGTCCGTGCTGACCAGCGATCCCCGCACATTAATACTATCCCCTACACACACTAGGGACAATGTTTACATTTATACCAAGCCAAATCACCTACAAACTAACGTCTTTGGAGTGGGGGGGAAACCGAAGATCTCAGAGAAAACCCACCCGGTCACGGAGAGAAGGTACAAACTCCGTACGGATAGCACCCATAGCCAGGACCAAACCCGGGTCCCTTGCGCTGTGAGGCAGCAACTCTACCGCTGCGCCACCATGCCGCCCTGCTCATTCCTCCCACATTCCAAAGACTTGCGGGTTTGTAGGCTAATTTGGCTTTGGTACAAATTGTAAATTGACCCCAGTGTGTAGGTTTAGAACTAGGGTTGCATGTTGGCCTTTATAACAAGAGGAATCAAATATAGGAGCAAAGAGGTCCTTCTGCAGTTGTACAGAGCCCTAGTGAGACCACACCTGGAGTATTGTGTGCAGTTTTGGTCCCCTAATTTGAGGAAGGACATTCTTTGCTATTGAGGGAGCCCAGCGTAGGTTTACAAGATTAATTCCCAGGATGGCGGAACTGTCATATGCTGAGAGAATGGAGCAGCTGGGCTTGTACACTCTGGAATTTAGAAGGATGAGAGGGGATCTCATTGAAACATATAAGATTGTTTAGGGCTTGGACACGCTAGAGGCAGGAAACATGTTCCCGATGTTGGGGGAGTCCAGAACCAGGGGCCACAGTTTAAGAATAAGGGGTAAGCCATTAGAACGGAGACGAGGAAACACTTTTTCTCACAGAGAGTTGTGAGTCTGTGGAATTCTCTGCCTCAGAGGGCGGTGGAGGCCGGTTCTCTGGATGCTTTCAAGAGAGAGCTAGATAGGGCTCTTAAAGATAGCGGAGTCAGGGGATATGGGGAGAAGGCAAGAACGGGGTACTGATTGGGGATGATCAGCCATGATCACATTGAATGGCGGTGCTGGCTCGAAGGGCCGAATGGCCTACTCCTGCACCTATTGTCTATTGTCTATGGTATGGGTGATCGCTGTTTGGACGGGCTCAATGGGCCGAAGGGCCTGTTTCCCCACTGTAGCTCTAAATTAAACTAAACTGCTGGGAAACTGAGCCTTGGGCAGTCAGTTTCACCTGCAATGGATGTAAACCCCAAGAAACACAAAGCCTAGTCGATGCCTGTCTGTGTGAAGAATAGACGTGGATATTTTATTAAACTAATCCTCAGCAAGATTTGACACTTCCCCCCACAGCGAACACTTCCTCAAACCATTAGCAGCAACTGATCTGATAACTGGAGCAAGGCTTCGTCCAATCCCAGTTGTATGTTGAACATGGTTCCGATGCCTGAGGAGTGAGTAGGAACAGCACGTCCGGGCAGCTCACCAGTGGTTATCATCACACGCCCACTGCCTCACAGCTCAGCGTAACGTCCACTGAAGTTTCACAGCTGGCTGCCAGCACAACTTCAAACAGAAGCCAACTTCCAGCCCCCAAACCACGCTGGACATCTGCCACCCCCCCCAGCCCAAGGGACATCCTGTAGATACCACCCCCTAGACTCAAGACTGAAGACTCAATTCACACTTGCTGCAGCTTAACTGATCAACTCATAGATATAGGGCTGTACGGTGGCGCAGCGGTAGAGTTGCTGCCTCACAGCGCCAGAGACCCCGGTTCTAGCCCGACTACAGGTGCTGTCTGTAAGGAGTTTGTACGTTCTCCCCCTGACCACGTGGGTTTTCCCCGGGCACTCCGGTTTCCTCCCACACGTCCAGGCTTGTAGCTTAATAAAATTGTAATTTGTCCCTAATGTGTTAGTGTATGGGGTGATCACTGGCCAGTATGGACTCGATGGGCCAAAGGGCCTGTTTCTACACTATCTCTAAAGTAAAATATATAATAGCAACAGGGTTGTTGTATTGGGTGACTTTAACTCCCCCAATATTGACAGGGACTTCCTTACTGCCAGGTTTAGATGGAATGGGATTTGTTAGGTGCCTCAAGTCAAGTCAAGTCAACTTTATTTGTCACATACACATACAAGATGTGCAGTGAAATGAAAGTGGCAACGCCTGCGGATTATGCAAAAACTACAGAACAGAATAGAACAGAACCAGTATTCACATGTTAGAAAAACAACAATTTTAAAAAGACACAACACAACATTCAATGAGTCCCTGGTGAGATAATCCAAATCTGAGGAAGGACATTATAGCCATAGAGGGAGTGCAGAGAAGGTTCACCAGACTGATTCCTGGGATGTCAGGACTTTCATATGAAGAAAGACTGGATAGACTTGGCTTATACTCGCTAGAATTTAGGAGATTGAGAGGGGATCTTATAGAAACGTACAAAATTCTTATGGGGTTGGACAGGCTAGATGCAGGAAGATTGTTCCCGATGTTGGGGAAGTCCAGGACAAGGGGTCACAGACTTAAGGATAAGGGGGAAATCCTTTAAGGATTTGATGAGGAAAAACGTTTTCACACAGAGAGTGGTGAATCTCTGGAACTCTCTGCCACAGAGGGTAGTTGAGGCCAGTTCATTGGCTATATTTAAGAGGGAGTTAGATGTGGCCCTTGTGGCTAAAGGGATCAGGGGGTATGGAGAGAAGGCAGGTACGGGATACTGAGTTGGATGATCAGCCATGATCATATTGAATGGCGGTGCAGGCTCGAAGGGCCGAATGGCCTACTCCTGCACCTATTTTCTATGCATCTATGTATCTATAAGAGTTGTAGACCGTCACAACCTTTTCCCCAAGGTGGAAATATCCAACATTACGGTTCTTTAGTAACTTGTCCGTTTCTTTGTTGAACTAAATTAAGGCGCATGTTGGAATCAAAAGCGCTTGAACAATTGGTTGGGAAGAAAGCCAAACTTTAAGCTGTAAGGTGAGAGGGGGAAGTTTAAAGGAGATATGCGGGGGAAGTTATTTTATCACAGAGGGTGGTGGGTGCCTGGAACGTGCTGCCAGGGGTGGTGGTGGTGGCAGGTACGATAGTGGTGTTTAAGAGGCTTTTAGACAGGCACATGGAGGTGCAGGGAATAGAGGGAAACGGATCACGTGTAGGTGGATGAGATCAGCTTAATGTGGCATCATGTTCAGCACAGACATTATGGGCCGAAGGGCCTGATCCTAAACATATAGAAACAAAGAACTGCAGATGCTAGTTTATACCAAAGATAGACATAAAAATGCTGGAGTAACACAGGAGGTCAGGCAGTAGGTGTAAAGTTTTAAGAAGGGTCCCAACCCAAAACGTCACCTATCCATGTTCTCCACAGATGCTGCCTGACCCGCTGAGTTACTCCAGCACTCTGTGAAACGTCACCTATCCATGTTCTCAACAGATGCTGCCTGACCCGCTGAGTTACTCCAGCATTTTGTGACTATCTGTGGGCGCTGTGCTGTTCTACCTTCTATAAAATGGCAGAATGACTGGAATGGTCTGATCTCTTCATGTCTCTCACCAATAAATGGTTTTGTACAAATCCGTGTTTGCCTCAAATTTCCATTATTAGAAAATCTGTCACAAACTCATTTGGGGATAATTATATTTTCAGTGGTTCAATTCATTCGCGACGGTTTAATTCCCTGAGCCACACGGGGTTAGTCTGCACTTACTACCAACTCCGAGTCAGTATTTCCAACGTCCATTGAAGCTGCAATGAAGCTCTCAGAATAGAAACATAGAAACATAGAAAATAGGGGAAAAAGCAGGAACGGGGTACTGATTATGGATGATCAGCCATGATCATATTGAATGGCGGTGCTGGCTTGAAGGGCCGAATGGCCAACTCCTGCGCCTATTTTTAGGATTGCCAACTGTTCCGTATTAGCCGGGACATGCCGTATTTTGGGCTAAATTGTTTTGTCCCGTACAGGACAGCCCTTGCCCCGTATTTGACTGCTACTACTCGGGTCGAGGGGTCTGTCGGGTCGGAGCGCCGCGTCCGGCCCCCGCCTCACCCGTCCCCGACGTAGTGCAGCCCATGGAGTGCAGCAGCAGCACCTCGCCCGTGGCCCCGTCGGTCGGTCGGCAGCCCGGCCAGCTGTCCGACCTCCGGACCTTCGCTTACCCCCAACACCACCACCACCACCACCCCTCCTTCTCATGGCCGATCATCGGTTCATGTTGGATGGGGCACTGGCTAAAACTCCTTAGCTGGCCCGCCGGCTGGGCTTTGTGTACAGTCCATCTCATCATTCACCCAGCCACGGTCAACGAATTGCCGTCGGGAATTTGTCCCTTATTTCTGAGCGAGAAAGTTGGCAACCCGACCTATTTTCTATGTTTCTCTGTTTCTATGAGATATTTGCAAGGGGTGTGGAAAGGCAGTCTCCAGTTGTCCAGCAGATGGCGGTGTGAGGCGTTGTATCCCAGTTTTCCCTGCACCATGCGGACAGAAAGCTACAGCTGAAACCCACACACTCCCTCAGCTCCCCATCTACATCAGCAGCCCTTTCCCCAAACACATTCCCTGTTTCCCAGCTCACATCATGAGATTCCCAGCTCACATCGCTGTGTAGACGACCAGGGGCTGCAATGGTACACACACACCTCGTGCCACGCAGAGACGCTCCCTTCAGTTTTAAATTATTGCCACGTGTAGCGAGGTACAGCGAAAAGCTTCCGTTGCTTATTATCATAAGGTCATAAGGGATAGTAGAATTAGGCCATTCGGCCCATCAAGTCTACTCCGCCATTCAATCGTGGCTGATCTATCTCTCCCTCCTAACCCCATTCTCCTGCCTTCTCCCCATAACCCCTGACACCCGCACTAATCAAGAATCTATCTATCTCTGCCTTAAATATATCCACTGACTTGGCCTCCACAGCCTTCTGTGGCAAAGAATTCCACAGATTCACCAACCTCTGACTAAAGACATTTTTCCTCATCTCCTTCCTAAAAGTACGTCCTTTAATTCTGAGGCGGTGACCTCTAGTCCTGGACTCTCCCACTAGTGGAAACATCGTCTCCACATCCTCTCTATCCGAGCCTTTCACTATTCTGTACATTTCAATGAAGTACCCCCCTCATTCTTCCAAACTCCAGCGAGTACAGGCCCAGTGCCGACAAACGGTCAACATAGTTTAACCTGCTCATTCCATTCCTCATTCAACGGGATTCTGAGAGAACCCTGGAACCAGCGCTGTGCCCGCCAGCTGCCGATTCCCTGCTCACTTCGCAGTGTCATTGGTGGTAACGGTACACAGACACCTCGTGCCACACACAGACGCTCCCTTCAGTTTTAAATTGTCACGTGTACCGAGGTACAGTGAAACGCTTTTGTTGCGGGCTAACCAGTCAGTGGAAAGACAATACATGATTACAATCGACCCATTTACAACGTACAGATACATGATAAGGGAATAACAGTTAGAGCAAGGTAAAGCCAGTAAAGTCCGATCAAGGATAGTCCGAGGGTCATCAAAGAGGTAGAGAATAGTTTGATATATTAATGAGTTATAACAAGTTATACAGACAGTGAAAGCCAACAGGACGACAGTGAAACTACTGTTGTACGATGACTAGGGTGAGACAGGGACGGAGAGAGAGGGAATTCGAGGGTTACTTGAAGTTAGAGAAATAATTATTCATATTTCGCTTGAGCAGCTTACAACCCAGATGTATGACTCTTGATTTCTCTGACTTCAATTAACCCTTGCTACCCCTCTCTCTCCATCCATCCCCCACCCTAGTTCCCCCACTAGTTTCACTGTTCTGATTAAATATTACTGATTGAACGCCTCGTTGTCACCTTCCCCTCAGCTAACAATGATCCATTCTACATTTACCTTGATCATCGTCCCCTTCGATCTCTCGTTTTCACACCTTACCCTTCCATATTTCTGTGTCTCCCTCGCCCCTCATTCTCAGTCTGACGAAGGGTCACCCATTCCTTCCCTCCACAGATGCTGCCTTCCCCGCTGGGTTACTCCAGCATTTTGTGTCCACCTTCAATCTTCCTACCGCTGGGGTTGTAAGCTGCCCAAGCGTAATATGAGGTGCCCGAAACTTAAACCTGCATCTTCTGGACAAGATTCTGGACTTGTTGAGACTACGGTTGGATTAATCTTGCCCAGAGCTCAGTGTTCTACTAGTCCCGCACCACCTTCATACCCTGGTCAAAGTCAGAGTCAAAGTCAATTTTATGAATTTGCCAGCAGCGATACACTTAAAATGAACATACAATAGACAAATGTATGAATAGAAACTCAGATTCAAACAAGTTAATATCATACCTATATAATACCTGTTTAAATATACAAACCCCATCATCAGAAGTAATTAAAAGAGCTTGGGAAGATGAACTTGGCCTGACAATATTAACAGACAGATGGGAGGAAAGCCTTCTATACATACACAACTGTTCTCTTAACGCTAGGCATTCGCTAATACAATTTAAAATACTGCACAGACTCTATTATTCAAAGTCTAAACTGAATAAAGATCTTCCCAAATGTTTCTCCTATTTGTGATAAATGTCTCCTTCAGGAAGCATCTATAACCCATTCCTTTGCCTCTTGTATAAAGTCACATAATTTCTGGAGAGGAATTTTTGAAATTCTTTCTAAAACACTAAAAATAAAATTGGACCCCGACACTGGTCTGATCACTCTAGGTACGTCAGAAGCCTGTTGTGAGCTAACATTATTTCAAAGACGTTTCCTTAATTATGGCCTGATAACGGCAAAAAAAAAACTAATACTTAAATTTTGGAACAAACAAACATCAGTCCCTACTGTCAAGATGTGGATTACAAACATGTCCGAGACACTACATCTTGAAAATATTAGACTTGTCTTGGCAGAAAAACCAGATCAATTTTCCAAGACATGGACACCCTTTACCGAATTCTTACAAGTATAGTATGGTGCAACACAACTCTGGATTTAAATCCAACTATGGGTTGGGTGAGGGGGGTGGTGGGGGGGGGGGGGGGGGAGAGGGGGGAGGGGGGGACGAGATGCAGGAATATCACCACTTTTCTCTCTCTTTTTATTTGTGTACTTTTTTTTCTATTTCTCTCCTCTCTCTTTCTTTTACCCACTCTTTGGCTACACTACTTTGCCAGTCTAGGGGTCATATCTTTGCACCTCTCACTTTTTCTCTCTCTTGTTCTTTTCTTCTAATTCAAAGCTAAAAAGTCAAAATTGAAGCTGAAAAAACGGTATAATTTTATGTGCCGTTTGTTCTAATCTTGTACATTTGCTTCTAATAAATTTAAAAAAAAGAACACACAATACACAATAAAATGTAACACATCCACCACAGCATTCTTCACTGTGGTGGAAGGCCACAAAGTTCAGCCAGTCCTCCTCCTTTGTTCGCCTGTGGTCGGGGCCCTTCTTCAGACCCGAAACATTGCCAATTCCTTCTCTCCGGAGATGCTGCCTGTCCCGCTGAGTTTCCCCGGCATTTTGTGTCTGTCATTGGTTTGAACTTCCTGCCTACAGTCTTTATTCACCTCGCCAAGTTCAACAATTTACTTACTGTGATTTAATGCTCTGTCATCTACAAACATCTTCCGACGGGAGGAGAGGTTCTTTGTAAACTTCACCCATCCCCGTGGTGATAAATGGCCTGACAGAACTCCCAGAACATTGGCTGGTCCTCTCCTGTAGATCTTCCAGCTTTGTGACTTGAGCGATGAGGAGACCATCCTTGTTAACAACCTCTAAAGGTCGGGTGGGTGACAAGTTCTCTCTGCTCCTGCGATAAATACCTGCTCATTCCCACCGCATACAGTCGGCACGGAACACCAGAGTCGGCCGAGAGAGGAGAGAGTGTCCCTGACTAAAACTCTGACATCCATCACTCCAGCTATGTTGTCAAAATGAATGCCAACACTTCCGCTAAAGATATTTCAAACTATTCACTGCCACAGACGGCAGTGGAGGTCAAGCCCATGGATATCTTTAAGACAGAGATTGATAGATTCTTGATCAGTACGGGTTGTCAGAGGTTACGGGGAGAAAGCAGGAGAATGGGCGGAAAGAACTGGAGATGCCGGATAAAATCAAAGGTAGACACAAAATGCTGGAGTAACTCAGCATTTATGGAGAGAAGGAATGGGTGACGTTTCGGGTTGAGACCTTTCCTCAGACTGATGTGGGGGGGGGGGAGATAGAAAGTAGGCGTAGGCTTGTGGGAGAGCTGGAAAGGGGAGGGGATGGAGGGAGAAAGCAAGGACTATCTGAAATTGGAGAACTCTATGTTCATACCGCTGGGGTGTAAACTACCCAAGCGAGATATGAGGTGCTGTTCCTCCAATTTGCGCTGGGCCTCACTCTGACAATGGAGGAGGCCCAGGACAGAAAGATCGGAATGGGAATGGGAGGGAGAGTTGAAGTGCTGAGCATTGAGGTGACGGAAGACAAGCCCCACATTGTGGCGGACACGGAACTCGTTGCGGTGGGGGAGGATGGGAACAAAGGTGAGGCCTTTCGGTATGGGAGAGGGGGAGGTCAGGGGGATGGTGAACACACGGCAAGTTGGGGTCGGAGGAAGCAGGGGAGTAGACAGAGGCCGAGTCGATGTCTGGTCGGGAGGTGGTGGGTGTTCAGGGAGGAGGAGGTATAGTGTGGGTGGGGAGTAGATGGGGTCACATGGCTAAAGGGGAGAGGGGGAGACCCAGTGGAACACCCACTGTTCCCTGTGTGTGAGGGGGGGGGGTGGGGGGTGGGGGGAGCACTAGGACCCAGCACAGTCAGACCACATGGTGTGAGAGTCTGCAGCGGGGAGACTTCAGGCCCCGGTGCTGATCCTGAGCCTGGGACTCGGGTAGGGCGATGGCTGCGGCCTGCTGGTGGGCGGTGGAGTAGCGAAGGCCGGTAGAGCCACTGGTGGAGGCCCCGCGGGGAGTGGAACATCGGTAGTCCCGGTCAGCGGATGGCCGGGCCGGGGAGACAGCGAGGGTCGGCGGAAGTGGCCCCGGGGAAGCGGTTGAAGGGCGGAGGCCGCATCTTCGGTGGTCCGGGCCCGAGATCGGCCAGGAAGACGGCGAGTGTTGGCGTGGCGGGACTGGGCCTCGTGGCGGTGGAGCCCCGGGCCTGTGGGCGAGTCGAGGAGTGTCGGTGTGGGACGGGTCTGGAGGCGGGCAAGTTTAGGATCCTTCATGGTCCTGGTAGGGAAGGAAGCGTTCGTTAGGAGGGAGAGATAGATCAGCAATGATTGAATGGCGGGGTAGACTTGATGGGCTGAATGGCCTAATTCTGCTCCCATCGCTTATGATCTTATGGCCAGGTTCACCATCTCAGGGCTGTGGAAGGTGTTAACAGCCTGATAATGATCATGGGAGATTCCAGCCAGGAGTTTTCAATTCTTTCTGACCTTTCTGCTGCCAGATATAAAGGCACAAGGAAGAGGTGGGTGTGATATTGTGTGAGGCTGTTTTATCTCCGCCAATGGCATGAATTATTTAATTCCAATTTCTCCATGGCTGTGGTTCCAGGCAGGTTGTAAATGCTTGAGAAATACTGTGGCCCTCAGCATGTGTCCATCACTGACCACTAAATAATGCAAGTGCCACTCACCGAGACATTAAATGCACCAGCTTTGAAACGATGCAACAGGGAAACAGTCCCTTCGGCCCACCAAGTCTGTGCTGGCCATTCGTCAGTTTACCTTTCCACTGTAGCTCAGAAAAGCTTTCCACGTGACAATAAACTGAACTGAACTGAGCAAGGGTTACTTGAAGTTAGAGAAATCAATATTCAGGAAGGGTTTCGGCCCGAAACGTTGCCTATTTCCTTCGCTCCATTAGATGCTGCTGCACCCGCTGAGTTTCTCCAGCATTTTTGTGCACCTAGGAAATAGGACCTGGTCCCCTGGAAACCTATCTTTGCTGGAAACCTGGTACCTGGGATTCTGAGACCTGGGACCTGGGTAGACAAAAGTGCTGGAGAAACTCAGCGGGTGCAGCAGCATCTATGGAGCGAAGGAAATAGGCAACGTTTCGGGACGAAACCCGGAAGGGTTTCGGCCCGAAACGTTGCCTATTTCCTATAGTGGAGATTGTTCAACTCTTTACATGGAGCGAAGGAAACGTTGCCTATTTCCTATAGTGGAGATTGTTCAACTCTTTGCATGGAGCGAAGGAAACGTTGCCTATTTCCTATAGTGGAGATTGTTCAACTCTTTACATGGAGCGAAGGAAACGTTGCCTATTTCCTATAGTGGAGATTATTCAACTCTTTACATGGAGCGAAGGAAACGTTGCCTATTCCTTCGCTCCATTAGATGCTGCTGCACCCGCTGAGTTTCTCCAGCAATTATGTCTACCTTCGATTTTCCAGCATCTGCAGTTCCTTCTTAAACACAATATTCATACTGTTGGGTGCCATGTACCTGTGTTGATGTATTTATATATATATATATATATATATATCACTAGTTTATAGATGGCACAAAGTGACTAAGGGTCATGACTGCTGATTTGTTGTGTACCGGAGACCGATATACAACAGGTTTGTCTGAAGAAGGGTCTCAACCTGAAACGTCACCCATTCCTTCTCTCCAGAGATGCTGCCTGTCCCGCTGAGTTACTCCAGCTTTTTGCGTCTGCCTTCGTACAACAGGTTTGCTCCCTTTTGGAGGGAGGGACATGTTTAGTTTAGTTCAAGTTCAAGTGAGTTTATTGTCATGTGTCCCTGATAGGACAATGAAATTCTTGCTTTGCTTCAGCACAACAGAACATAGTAGGCATTGACTACAAAACAGATCAGTGTGTCCATATACCATTATATAAATATGTACACACATGAATAAATAAACTGATAAAGTGCAAATAAACAGAGATACTAGTTTAGAGATACAGCGCGGAAACAGCCCCTTTGGCCCACGAGTCGGCACCAACCAGCGATCCCCACACATTAACACTATCCCACACACACTAGGGACAATTTACATTTACACCAAGCCAATTAACCTACAAACCTGCACGTCTTTAGAGTGTGGGAGGAAGCCGAAGATCTTGGAGAAAACCCACGCAGGTCACGGGGAGAAGGTACAAACTCCATACAGACAGCACACGTAGTCAGAATGGAACCCAGGTCTCTGGGGCAGTGAGGCAGCAACTCTAACGCTGTGCCACCGTGCCTGTGCTTGAAGGAGACCAACTCTCACCTTCCACCATGAGCTGCTGACAGCATTCTCATTCCATGTCATGATTGGTGAAGGAGCTGACGGAGCTGAGACAGCTGAACTCACACAACAGGAAGAAACGCTCTAATGAGCTGTGAGATTCTCTTGGCCAATTGAGAGGTTTTAGTCACAGTGATAGGCAGAAACGTTGACGTGCAGCTGGACTCGGCAGATTGACGGTGCTGGCTCGAAGGGCCGAATGGCCTACCCTTGCACCTATTTTCTATGTGGGGGATGAGAGCGGAGCAGGAGAAGAATTGCATTTGTATAGCACCCTTCACAACCAATCTTCAGGCAGCAAGGTCTTGTCATGAGCACTGAGACAGGACTTTGGTCAGCCCGCATTTGCAGTAATGCGTGCAGTTCTGGTCACCCCATTGCATGTGGGATGTGGAGGCTTTGGAGAGGGGGCAGAGGAGGTTTACAAGAACGCTGCCTGGATTAGAGGGTATCGGAAAGAACTGCAGATGCTGGTTTAAATCAAAGATAGACACAGTGCTGAACTACTATCTACCTCATTGGTGAACCTTGGACTATCCTTTCATTGGACTTTGCTGGCTTTACCTTGCACTAAACGTTATTCCCTTATCATGTATCTGTACACTGTGAATGGCTCGATTGTAATCATGTATTGTCTTTCTGCTGACTGGTTAGCATGCAACAAAAGCTTTTCACTGTACCTCGTTACACGTGACAATAAACTGAACATAAGGAAGGCCAGGGGTGGTGGGTGCGGTGGTGAGGGAGCGCCACACTGGATCGGAAGAGTCTAAAACCTTCTACACAGGCCTGAGGCTGGGCCTGGGGCCTGGGCCTGCGGCTGGGCCTGGGGCCTGGGGCCTGGGGCCTGGGGCTGGGGCTGGGGCCTAGGCCTGGGGCTGGGGCCTAGGCCTGGGCTTGGGGCTGGGGCTGGGGCTGGGCTTGGGGCTGGGGCTGGGGCCTGGGGCTGGGCCTGGGGCTTGGGGCTTGGGGCCTGGGGCTGGGGCCTGAGGTTGGGGCTGGGGCTGGGCCTGGGCCTGGGGCCTGGGGCTGGGGCTGGGGGCCTGGGGCCTGGGGCTGGGGCCGGGGCCGGTGCCGGGGCTGGGGCCTGGGCCTGGGGCTGGGGCTGGGGCTAGGGCCTAGGCCTGGGCCTGGGCCTGGGCCTGGGCCTGGGGCCAGGGGCTGGGGGCTGGGGGCTGGGGCCTGGGGCTGGGCCTGGGGCTGGGCCTGGGGCTGGGGCCTGGGAGTGGGCCTGGGGCTGGGGGCTGGGGCTGGGGCCTGGTGCTGTGGCTGGGGCTGGGGCTGTGGCTGGGGCCTGGGGCTGGGCCTGGGGCTGGGGCTGTGGCTGGGGCCTGGGGCTGAGCCTGGGGCTGGGGCCTGGGGCTGTGGCTGGGGCTGGGGCTGTGGCTGGGGCCTGGGGCTGGGGGCTGGGGGCTGGGCCTGGGGCTGGGGCAATACTGTGGTGAACCCAGTTAGTTCCCAAGTCTGAATTCAACGTTCTCGCTCTAAGACTAAATCATGAATTCTCTGCCAGAAAGTCAATTCAAACATGTTATTTATACTTTGGATCAAAATCAATTACTCCCAAATTTTATCAATCTGGCACTGATCTTGACAGCCTGCCTCCCCTGAAGATTTCATTAGGAACTATTTTCACCGTGCTGGCAGGCAAGGGTTATAAATAGAATGAAACTATACCATAATCTTGAAGAAATCCTCTCTTGACTGCTAATTAGTTTAGTTAAAATCCTTTGAGTTTGGGTAATTTATGGTTTGGACATTTGACTTTCAACTGTTGTATAGTCCCTGCCTCACAGAGTCACCGTTTACAAAGCAGCACCAGTGTTTACGCAGGAAAGTCACAAGTTGGTTTGTAGTTCCCATCCCCGAGTCCCTGCTTTCCCTTTTCCCCAGTCCCCCCTCTCCCATTTCCCTCCCTCCAGCTTTGTATCTCATTCTTCCTCTTCTCTCCTTATCTTGATATGTGATAGGAGCAGAATTCGGCCATTCGGCCCATCTAGTCTACTCTGATCTATCTCTCCCTCCTAACCCCATTCTCCTGCCTTCTCCCCATAACCCTTGACACCCGTACTAATCAAGAATCTATCTGTCTATGACTTAAAAATATCCACTGACTTGGCCTCCACAGCTGTTTGTGGCAAAGAATTCCACAGATTCACCACCCTCTGACTAAAGAGCAATGACACCCTTTTATCTCCTTTTGCCATTTACCCCCCCTCATCCGTATCCACCCATTACTTGTCAGGATTTATTCCGTGGAGTGCAGGAGGCTGAAGGGTGTATAAAATCATCAGGGAATAGACATGGTGAGCGCACAGCCATTTCCCCAGAGTAGGGGGGACCAAGAACTGGAGGGCATGGGTTTATGGTGAGAGGGGAAAGATTTTATTGAAACACTCAGAGCGTGATGCGTATATGGAACGAGCTGCCCAGAGGAGGTAGTTGAGGCAGATTCAATAACAGCATTTAAAGGACATTTGTTCAAGAGTGAACTTCAGATGCTGGAAAAATCGATGGTGGACAAAAATGCTGGAGAAACTCAGCGGGTGAGGCAGCATCTATGGAGAGAAGGAATAGGCTACGTTTCGGGTCGAGACCCTTCTTCAGATGGCCTCTCTCACAATGAACGGAAATGATTGTCAAGTCATTAGTTTGTTGGTGATAGGAGCAGAATTAGGCCATTCGGCCCATCGTCTACTCCGCCATTCAATCTGTCTGAAGAAGGGGTCTCAACCTGAAACGTCGCCTATTCCTTCTCTCCATAGATGTACAAAAATTCAAAAGTTTTGGATTGAAATTTTTGAAATCTTTACAAAATTATTTACTATAAAACTGATACCAAAAGCAGAATGGATTATCTTTGGAACAACGGAAGGTAGCCCTGAACTAAATGTGTTTCAAAAGAACCTATTTGATTACGGGTTAATAGCTGGAAAAAAGCTTATCCTAAAATTCTGGAAAAATGCTCCAATACCAACTATAAACATGTGGATTTCAAACATGTTTGAAACATTACACCTGGAAGAGATAAGGCTCCTCCTGGCAGGCAAATCAGATCACTTCCATAGGACGTGGTCTTCATTTATAGAACTTCTACAAGCATAAGGTGCAAAACGTATTTTAAAAAGGTACCGATGTCAGGACTTGGTAAAGGGGGATGAAAGGTGGCGAGTTGGTATATCCCTTTTGCTTGATGTTCGTAATTGAGTATCTGTTTTTTTCTCTTTTCTCTTCTTTCTCTTTTTTCTTTCCTAGGGTCTATCTCTTAATCTCTTTTCTCTAATTTCTCGTCTACAGGGTCTTTATTCTTTTCTTACGACACGCTTTTACACTAACACTATTTTCTTTCACTTTCTCCTTCTTAATTTCAACCTTTTCTTTTTATTATCTTTAAAAAATGAAGGAGTACATTAATTGCAATAAGATATACGTGATGTGTACTAATGTAATTGTTTGTAATTTAATGTACTTCTAATAAATAAAATAAAAAATAAAAATAAAAAAAAATAATAATAAATTTTAAAAAAATTAAAAAGTCATAAGTTTGTTGGTGATAGGAGCAGAATTAGGCCATTCGGCCCATCGTCTACTCCGCCATTCAATTATGTCTGAAGAGGGGTCTCGACCCAAAACGTCGCCTATTCCTTCTCTCCATAGATGCTGCCGACCCACTGAGTTTCTCCAGCATTTTTAGTCTATAGGACATTTGGACAGGTACATGGATATAGGAAAGGTTTAGAGGGATATGGACCAAACAAGGGTAAATTGGGCTAGCTTAGATGGGGCATCTTGGTCGGCATGGACGAGGTGGGCCGAAGGGCCTGTTTCTGTGCTATACACCTCTATGACTGTCGCTAATCGCCACATTAGGACGGGTGATTGGCCGTTGCCATGTTGCTGCTTGTGGGAACTTGCTGTGGTGAACTTGGCTTCCACATTTAGAACATTATAATAGCGATCACTCTTTGGAAGCACTGCGCCAGCTGTTACAGATGTTGGGGTTCGAGGAGGAGGTGCTTTACGAAGCATCTATTAACCAGATGATTAGTTTTCCAATCGATAGTTCCTGCTCGATACTGCCATGTACTGATTTCCACTGCCAGTCACTAGACAGACAGACACACTCAATCACTGGACCGTTATTGCCCCTCCGTGTGCATTTACCCAAGCTATAAATCTCACGACAATTATCGCCAGGAGCCAGGTATACATCTTCTCCATGCTCACTCAAGCCTGTCGTTTAGCCCACTTTACTAACGGCCTCTCTCACAATGAACGGAAATGATTGTCAAGTCATAAGTTCGTAGGTGCTAGGAGCAGAATTAGGCCATTCGGCCCGTCAAGTCTACTCCGCCATTCAATCATGGCTGATCTCTCTCTCCCTCCTGCCTTCTCCCCATTGTCCCTCCTGCCTTCCTGCTTCGTTTATGGTCCGAGTGAACTCATAGTCTGGGTTACAAGACCATTCACGTACACCTAATCATCACTCACTACGAGCCACCTAGTATCTTGTTCACAGCTGCACAACAAGTCTCCATCCCGCCTTAACTCCTGAAACTTTCCTTCTTACTATTAGCGATTGGCAAGGCACACTTGTTAAATGTCTCCCATGTGATTTATTCCCCTCATTATTTTCTACATCTTTATAAAATCAACCCTCAGCCTCCTGCACTCCAGGGTATAAAATCCTAGCCTAGCAATCCTCACCCTATAGCTCAGGCCATTAAGTCCTTGTAACATCCACCAACATCTTGAAAAAACATATACAGTAAACATAGAAAATAGATGCAGGAGTAGGCCATTCGGCCCTTCGAGCCAGCACCGCCATTCAATGTGATCATGGCTGATCATCCACAATCAGTACCCCGTTCCTGCCTTCTCCCCATATCCCTTGATTCCGCTAGCCATGAACTCTATCTAACTCTCTTTTGAATGCATCCAGTGAATCGGCCTCCACTGCCTTCTCAGGCACAGAGGTCCACAGATTCACAACTCTCTGGGTGAAAAAGTTTTTCCTCATCTATATTCTAAATGGCCTACCCCTTATTCTTAAACTGTGGCCCCTGGTTCTGGTCTTCCCCAACAATGGGAACATGTTTCCTGCATCTAGCTTGTCCAATCCCGTAATAATTTTATATGTTTCTGTAAGATCCCCTCTCTTCCTTCTAAATTCCAGTGAATACAAGCTCAGTCGTTCCATTCTTTCATAATAGCACAGTCGCACCATCCCGGGAATTAACCTGGTGAACCTACGCTGCGCTCCCTCAATAGCAAAAATGTCCTTCCTCAAATTAGGAGACCAAAACTGCACACAATACTCCAGGTGTGGTCTCACTAGGGCCCTGTACAACTGCAGAAGGACCTCTTTGCTCCTATACTCAAATCTTCTCGTTATGAAGGCCAACATGCCATTAGCTTTCTTCACTGCCTGCTGTACCTGCATGCTTAACTGTAGTATAACTGTAATATATAGTTGTACAACTGTAATCTAACAACCCAACTTCTATACTCAATACCCCGACCAATGAAGGCCAAAGTACCAAAGCTTTCTTGACCATTTCTACCCATGATGGCACTTTCAGGGAATAATGTACCTATGCTCCTAGATGTCTCTGCTCTACAACACAACCCTGAGCCCTGCCGTTCACTGTGAAGGTCCGGAGACCCGGGTTCCATCTCGACTACGGGTGCTGTCTGTACGGAGTTTGTACGTTCTCCCCGTGACCTGCGTGGGTTTTCTCCGAGATCTTCGGTTTTCTCCCAAACTCCAAAGACGTGCAGGTTGTAGGTTAACTGGCTTGGTGTAAATGTAAAAGAAAATTGTCCCCAGTGTGTGTAGGATAGTGTTAGCGTGCGGGGATCGCTGGTCGGCGCCCACTCGGTGGGGCGAAAGGCCTATTGCCGCGCTGTATCTCTAAACTAAACTAAACTTGGCATCATGATGGGCATTGTGGGCCGAAGGGCCTGTTCCTGTTCTGTACTGTTCTATGTTCTATGTTCAGTTTGGGTCTCTATAACAGCGACAGGGCAACTCTGCCTTGCCCCTCCATGCTGCCAGCCTCTTGAATAAAATGCACGAAAGAAGATTCAGGAAATTACTGGGATGCAATGTTGAATAAATGAAGGTTGTCATGGAAACAAGACATAGACTGCAAGCAGCAGGTTGGCTAAGTACTTGTGTGTAAGTGACGGGTCCTCTGCTCGATAGCAAATGACCCTCTGGGGAATGGCTGTGTGTCTGATGTGCATGCCTGAATGTTGCATGAAATGGGAAGTCAATGAGATACAACGCTCACCATGCATGGCCACCATTGCAGCTTGTCCAGTCAGAGCCGCAATACTTAAACGTGGACAACGTCAAAGGTGGAGTCCACCATCGCCGATCGTGGCAACTGTGTGAACCTCTCTTCTCCCTTCCCCTCTCCTCTCCCCTCCTTTCCTGTCTCCTCCCTCTCCTCCTCTCCCCTCCCCTCTCCTCTCCCCTCCCCTCTCCTCTCTCCCCTCCTCTCCTCTCCCCTCCCCTCTCCTCTCCTCTCCCCTCTCTCCCCTCCTCTCCCCTCCCCTCTCCTCTCCTCTCCCCTCTCTCCCCTCCTCTCCTCTCCCCTCCCCTCTCCTCTCCTCTCCCCTCTCTCCCCTCCTCTCCCCTCTCTCCCTCCTCTCCTCCTCTCCTCCCCTCTCCTCCCCTCTCATTTCTCCTCCCCTCTCCTCTCTCCTCCCCTCTCCTCCCCTCTCCCCTCTCCTCCCCTCTCCTCTCTCCTCTCCTCCCCTCTCCCCTCTCCGCTCCTCTCATTTCTCCACCCCTCTCCACTCCCCTCACCCCCCTCCTCTGCTCCACAGTAGCTCTCCTTGTTACCAAACTCCAGCTCATTAAAACACAAATGAGCATCATTACTGCAAGTTACAAGCCTGTAATAAACAGCGGCGATATACAACATGGCACAAGCAGAAATGTAAATAAGTGATATATTGAGATGTAATGTGGATAATTAGTCAGCTAATGCTTTAATCTTCAATTGTGAAATCAATGCTTCTCTAATTCAATCAGTCCAACATGCAAATCTGGCTGTACTGCTCAACGTGGATTCGTAAATTGAAGTCAGGTACTGAGGTCTGAGGAAGGGTCTCGACCCAAATCGTCCCGCTGAGTTTACCCCAGCATTTTGGGTCCATCTCTGGTGGCTGAGGTTTAGATATGCAAGGAGCTGTCCAGTAAAGGCTGGTGCTGAATCCGTGTAAAAATTCAAATACACCCTTGTACAGTGGTAGACAAAAATGCTGGAGAAACTCAGCGGGTGAGGCAGCATCTATGGAAAGAAGGAAATAGGCAACGTTTCGGGCCGAAACCCTTCTTCAGACCGATGTGAGGGTGGGGGGAGGGGGGGGGGGGGAAGAAGAAAGGAAGAGCAGGAGCCAGAGGGCTAGAGGGAGAGCTGAGAAGGGGAGGAGAAAGTAGGGACTACC
>JAXLNO010003548.1:35000-72632 GCA_038087875.1 Malacoraja senta
GCGGAAAGGGAAACACGAGATAGAGAGGGGCACAGTTTTGTGGGAACGGTGAAGGAGTCAAAAAACTATTGGAGGAATAACATGACACTGTTGCGAGTGGCACTGATGAGAAGAAACATCAACTGGCAAGTCCTTTGCTCAACTACAGAACAACGACACATGGTGAGATGGTTCCCGCTGAGTTACTGATTTGTAGCGAGCTCTGAACAGAACCAAGTTCGTTCAACCTTGACGGGCGAGTGGGAGGAATGGATCTGAGAATGAAACGAGGTTCTGCTTCAATCCTGGAGAAAAAAACAATTCAAATGACATGACAGAGTTCCCGTTTAAGCGTCCCCCAACACATCCGATGCTCGGAAATGGGATATCAGAGAAAGCGTGCAAGTGTGTAGTTCTGCAATGTCTTGTCAACGAGAGACGTTGGAAGAGTTTGTAGAAACTAGTGAATTACAATAAAGCCTCACCAGGGAACAGCGAGTCTGTGGTGACCAAGAGTCAAGAGTCTTCAATTGTCCTCTGTTGAGTTTAGAGATACAGCACGGAAACGTGTCAGTGCCGACCAGCGATCCCCGCACACTAACACTATCCTACACACACTAGGGACAATTTACACTTATACCAAGCAAATTAAACTACGAACCTGTATGTTTTTGGAGTGTGGGAGGATGCCGGAGATCTCGGAGAAAACCCACGCAGGTCACGGGGGGAACGTGTAAACTCCGTACAGACAGCACCCGTAGTCGGGATGGAACCTGGGTCCCCCCCGGCGCTGTGAGGCAGCAACTCTACCGCTGCACCACCCGTCTGACAACAGAAGAATGACGCAGGGGGTAGAGCTGCTGTGTCATGGCTCCAGAGACCCAGGTTCGATTCTGACCACGGGTGCTGTCTGTGTGGAGTTCGCACGTTCTCCCTCTGACCACGTGGGTTTCCTCCGGGTGCTCCGGGTTTCCTCCCACATCCCAAAGACGTGTAGGTTTGTAGGTTAATTGTTCCTCTGTATATTGCCCCTCTAGTGCGTAGGGAGTGGATGAGAATGTGGGATAACATATTGATCGATGGTCGACATCAACTCGGTGGGCCGAAGGGCCTGTTTCCGTGCTGTATTTTGTAACTAAGCTAAACATAGAACATTAGAACAGTACCTAGTGTGTGTAGGATTGTGTTAGTGTGCAGGGAATACTGGTCAGTGGGCTGATGGGCCTGTTTCATGCTGCATCTCTAAACTAGAACTAAATGAAGCCAGGGTTGTTGCTGAATCCTTCCGCTTTCTCTTCAGCGTCGTGCGTGCGTGTGTATGTGGCGTACAGCGTGGAGAGGGACAGGGATAAAGCAGATGTTCTGCTCCAGATGTTCTGTGTTGTTCATCCCTCTAGTTAAGGTCTACCTGCTCGAGTTATTCATTCCTCTCTGTTCATCATTCCCCTCTCTCTCTCTCTCTCTCTCTCTCTCCCCTGGTCTTCATTCTCATTCTTCTGTGTTCCAGTGATAGTCACAGAGAGATACAGTGTGGAAACAGGCCCTTCAGCCCAACTAGCCCTCGCCGGCCAACATGTCCCAGCTACACTAGTCCCACCTGTCCACGTCTGGCCCATATCCCTCTAAACCTGTCCTATCCATGTACCTGTCTAACTGTTAAACTTAAACGTTGGGATAGTCCCAGCCTCAACTACCTCCTCTGGCAGCTCGTTCCATACACCCACCACCCTTTGTGTGAAAATGTTACCCCTCAGGTTCCTATTAAATCTTTCCCTCACCTCTATTTCATGTCCATCTATGGAAACATGGGACTAGGTTAGATGGTCATCTTGGTCAGCATGGACATTGGGCCAAAGGACGTGTTTCCATGCTGCATAACTATGACGTCAAGATAAAGCTGGATCTACATCATGTTGCAATGTTGTAGGACTTCAGTTGGGCCCCATTTGGAGTACGGCTGGTCTATAGTTCCCAGGCTTTTCCTTGAAGCCCTTCTCAAATAGAGGCACAACATTAGCCACCCTCCAGCCTCCTGCACCTCTCCCATGTCCAATGATGGTTTATGTATCCCGGCCAGAAGTCCTGCAATTACCTCTCTAGCCTCTCGCAGTGTCCGTGGATATCTCTGGTCTGGTCCAGGAGATTTATCCATCTTCATATTCCACAGGTCCAGACAGAAATGTCCGAGAGTGGGCTCAACTAGGGAGATCATGAAAGAAGATCAGGGAGATCACAACAACTGAGTGAGGTGCAGGACATTTGTCAGTGGTCTATGGTCTATGCTCCCTAGAGGACCAAAGGACTCAAGAAGAAGAAGAGAAGATATGCCATAGGTTGTTCAGCATCTCCTGGAACATAATACTGTCAGTCCTCAGGACATCTCCAATAACTGCCCCAGGTTCCCTAGTCTTTCTCCACAGTAAAGACAAAGGAGAAATATTCATTGAGGACCTTGGCCATCTCCCGTGGAGATGGCTCCACACAGAGGTGACCGCTTTGGTTTCTGATAGACCCTATTCTCTCTCGAGTTATACTCTCTCCCTTGATGTACTTTTAAAGTCTCTTTAGAATTCCCTGATGATATTCTGGGAGATCTATCTCCTGCCTCGTCCTGTCACCATGTTCTTGTTTACATTCTGAATGTTTACACAACATGCCTGCACGCTCCGCAGTTCACCCTTGTCATGTACTCTGTCATCATCTGACTGTCAACATTGTCAGAATGAAATATCTCTCTCGCAGAAAGATAAAGTATCATAAACTGTAGCAGTGCAGGAAGGAAGTGCAGATGCTGGTTTACACCGAAGATAGACACAAAATGCTGGAGTAACTCAGAGTTGTCATTCTCTACGATGGACAATGGATGTGACTGCATGCTGAGCAGCACCAGATTAAACCACGGGCCTCTGCAGGACTCGGTGTTACCAGGGCCAGCTCAGGCACGGCTGTGTCGAGCTCTCTGTCTGAAACGAGCAACAAATTGAGGGGTGAGAGCTGATCGAACAACACGTGGAGCCTGCAGGGACCAGTCTGTGTTATTAAGCGGGTTTGTTTAGCCAGCGCCAGTCTCACAGAGTGCCTGGGTTTCTCTATCTCGCTCTCACACTCACCCCCTGCTCACCTCTAATGAGGTGGCTGTAACCAGCCCCACTCACTGTCAGTGAAACCACCAATTGTGCGAATATTACAGAGCATTCGCCGTTCCCCTGGCTAACACTTACCAATCCATACGGAAAACATTCCTCAACTACGGCTCTGTGCTGACCAGGATCACAGGGTTTTAGAGCCAGGCAGTGCAGAAACAGTCCCTTCGGCCCACCATGCCCGTACTAACCCCCCCTACACTAATTGCATTTACTGGCACTTGGCTGCTTTCCCTGCCCTGGCATTTATTACTGAGTTCACACTGTGTGGGATTGGGGGGGGGGGGGGGATGAGGGAGTGCTGCACTGTGGGGGGTGTGGGAGTCGGGGGGGGGGGCACACTGTGGGAGGGGCAGGGGTGAAGGAACAATATGTGCTGCGGTTTGTATACGGATTCCAGGGATATGTTGCAGAATCAGTGGGCGCCACCATGCCACAGTGGTAGAGTTGCTGCCTCACAGTGCCAGAGACCCGGGTTCAATCCTGACTACGGGTGCTGTCTGTACGGAGTTTGTACGTTCTCCCTGTGACCGCGTGGGTTTTCTCCCGGTGCTCCGGTTTCCTCCCACACTCCAAAGACGTGCAGGTTTGTAGGTTAATTGGCTTTGATGTCATTATAAATTCTCCCTAGTGTGTGTAGGATAGTATTAGTGTGCGGGGATCGCTGGTCGGTGTGGACTCAGAGGGCTGAAGGGCCTGTTTCCACGCTGTGTCTCTTTGATCTAAATTAAACTGAAAAAAAGTCAACTGAAGGGATCAGATTTTATGAACAGCTCTCAGACTTATAAAAACGGAATATATAATACTTTGTTCCTGCAAATGTAAATGCATTTTTAATGGCACTCTAAGCCATAATTACTTTTCAGCAGGCTTTCCAGCCCGAGAAAACTAATTTTGTGTGGATTATAATTCTGTCAAATTTCAATATCGGTTCACAAAACGTTATCTTTCGATAGGTTGATGTTTCATCTTTGGTTTTAATTCCAACTGTGTTAGTTCCATCTTTGTGTTTTATATATTACGGTCCCAACCACAGCCCTGGGTCCATTTCCTGAATCCTTTTGCCTGTAGCCACCTCAGACTTTATAAGCTGGAAAGGGTGCACATAAGGTTTACCAGGATGTTATAGACAATAGACAATTGGTGCAGGAGTAGGCCATTCGGCCCTTCGAGCCAGCACCGCCATTCACTGTGATCATGGCTGATCATCCACAATCCGTACCCCGTTCCTGCCTTCTCCCCATATCCCCTGACTCTGCTATCTTTAAGAGCTCTTTCTAACTCTCTCTTGAAAGCATCCAGAAAATTGGCCTCCACTGCCTTCTGAGGCAGAGAATTATACAGATTCACAACTCTCCGGGTGAAAACGTTTTTCTTCATCTCCATTCTAAATGACATACCACATATTCTTAAACTGTGGCTCCTGGTTCTGGGATGCAGGCAGGTGGGACCAGTGTAGATGGGGCATCTTGGTCAGCATGGGCAAGTTGGGCTGAAGGGCTTGTTTCCGTGCTGTATCACTCTATGACTATAGCATGGCTTGGATAGAGTGGATGTGGAGAGGATGTTTCCACTCGTGTGAGAGTCTAGGACCAGAAGTTAAAGCCTCAGAATAAAAGGATGTTCTTTTAGGAAGGAGACGAGGAGGAATTTCTTTAGCCAGAGGGTGGTGAATCTGTGGGATTCTTTGCCACAGAGGGCTGTTGAGGCCAAGTCAGTGGATATTTTTAAGGCAGAGACAGATTCTTGATTAGTGTGGGTGTCAGGGGTTGTGGGGAGAAGGCAGGAGAATGGGGTTAGGAGGGAGAGATAGATCAGCCATGATTGAATGGCGGAGTAGACTTGATGGGCCGAATGGCCTAATACTACTTCTATGACTTATGACATTATGAAGACCAGGGTAGTGTTAGATCGGCCATTGGATGCCAGGCGGGGGTGGGGGGGTGGATAACACAGGAGGGATGTGACCTCTGACCCCTCCCCTGGTCCCCAGCCCACTCTGCATGGATGGGCTTGGCTGTTCTGTGAGCCTCCCTCGTCCCTGTCTCTCTGCCAAGATGGTTCGACAATACATTAGTTTATTAACAGTCCACGGTCTACCGGCTAATTCAATGTTCTTACCATGAAGCGCTATACAGCGGCAGAGATCCCGCAAACTCACAGCACAGCGTACAGCTAGAGGGTGCCCTGTGTACGGCTAGAGGGTGCCCTGTGTACAGCTAGAGGGTGCCCTGTGTACAGCTAGAGGGTGCCCTGTGTACAGCTAGAGGGTGCCCTGTGTACAGCTAGAGGGTGCCCTGTGTACAGCTAGAGGGTGCCCTGTGTACAGCTAGAGGGTGCCCTGTGTACAGCTAGAGGGTGCCCTGTGTACAGCTAGAGGGTGCCCTGTGTACAGCTAGAGGGTGCCCTGTGTACAGCTAGAGGGTGCCCTGTGTACAGCTCGCGGCAGCAATCATCAACACTGTCTGGGTGGACAAAGACAGGACAGAGAGAGAGAGGGAGGGAGGGAGGGAGGGAGGGGGGGGGGAGAGAGGGGGAGAGGGAGAGTGAGAGAGAGAGAGAGAGAGGGAGAGGGAGAGAGAGAGAGAGTGAGAGAGAGAGGAGGGAGAGAGAGAGAGGGGGTAGGGAGATGGAGAGAGTGAGGGAGAGTGAGAGAGGGAGAGAGAGATGGAGAGAGAGAGAGGAACAGAGGAGGGAGATAGAGAGAGAGGGAAAGAGAGATAAATAGATAGAGAGAGATAGAGAGAGAGAGAGAGATCGAGAGAGAGAGGAGGGAGAGAGGAGGGAGAGAGAGAGAGAGGGGGGGTAGAGAGATGGAGAGAGTGAGGGAGAGTGAGAGAGGGAGAGGGGGAGAGGAGGGAGATAGAGAGAGAGTGAGAGAGGAAGACAGGACTGAGAGAGAGACAGGGAGAGAGAGAGGAGGGAAAGAGAGGGCGAGAGATAAATAGATAGAGAGAGGGAGAGGGAATGTGGAGCAAGAGGAACATTCTTGAGAGAGAGAGAGGGAGAGAGGGAGAAATGTGCAGAGAGAGTGAGAGGGAGAGGATGCAGAGGGAGATAAAGAAGGTTGAATAAATAAAATAAGAATATCATGAAGAAAGGATATAGACAAAAGAGTGAGTGAGGGTTGAGAAGTGTGAGTAGTGACGGACAGAGAGACGGAGGCAGGGGACCAGTGGTCATTCCGAGCTACTCCCCAGGTGGAGGGAACCTGCCCGTCCGGTGAACCTGGAGGTTTTTTGGAGACTGCCCTGGCGCTAACTGCAGCGTCTGAGATGCCAGTGTAGGTCTGGGATTAGGTTGATTATTGTCACGTGTACCAAGGTACAGGAAAAAGATTAGTTCTCCATCACAAAATGCTGGACTCTGACCCGAGGAATGAAGAAGACACAGGTTTAATGTGCATGGGGAATGAGGGGTGGTGGGTGTATCGAACAAGGTGCCAGAGCAGGTAGTTGAGGCAGGTACTACAAAAGGCACTTGGACAGGTACATGGATAGGACAGGTTTAGAGGGATGTGGGCCAAACGTGGGCAGGTGGGACTAGTGTAGATGGGACATGTTGGCCGGCCTGGGCAAGTTGGATTGTAGGTTGTCTATGTGGACATCCCACTGCCCAACCCAGCATGGAATGGGTGGACTCACAATCTCAATGCTCTTGCCATCTCACCAATCACCAAGTTTCCTCCAACAAAGCTGACAGTGATGAAGAAGGGCCTACAGCTGATTAAATATTGAATACTGGTTCAAGACTTTCTTTCTTCCAACAAAGGCTGGCAGCTTAAATGTTTAATGTTTGTCAAGCATATTAACGGTTCTCACACTAGCTAGTCGATGAATTTCAATTATTTAACCATTGGCCTGAACAGATAGCCTGCTCCTGCTCCCCGGGTTACGTTGGCAGAGTGGTCTCCAGTGTTAGATGTCTCTCTGAGACCGAGACACATTTGTCGCCTCCTTAACCCAGACCCATGGATCTCACTCCCACTCCTGTCTCCATGGTGACCTGGTCCCAAGTCAGATATAATTGTCAACTCATAGAGAGCAGAGGATGTCGAGGATTTAGTGCAAAGGGTGAGGCTGGAGGAGAGGAGAGGGTGTGCAGGCAATATTAACAGTGTAGTGTAACCACAGACACAGTCGGTAGAAGATCACAGTCGCTGAGGTTAGTGTTGTGTTGTGTTCAAGAGCCTGATGGTTGCTGGGAAGAAGCTGTTCTTGAACCTGGAGGTGACGGTTTTCATGCTCCTGTACCTTCTGCCCGATGGTGGCAGCGAGATGAGAGTGTGGCCAGGGTGGTGTGGGTCTCTGATGATGCTGGCTGCCTTTTTGAGGCAGCGACTCGTGTAGATCCCTTCGATGGTGGGGAGGTCAGTACCTGTGATGGACCTTCGATGGTGGGGAGGTCAGTACTGAGATGGACCTTCGATGGCAGGGAGGTCAGTATCCGTGACGGTCCGGGCAGTATCCACCACCTTTTGCAACCTTCTATGTTCAATGATTTATTACCTTTATTCAATGTTGTATGTTATATGTTGTATGTTATATGTTGCATGTTCTATGTTTTATATTCTGTAGTCAATGTTATATGTTGCATGTTCTACATTCACGGTTCTATACTCTATCTCACTGCTCTGGACAGTGTTGATCCCAGTCCCTGTAGACATGTCCATGGCTGGAAGAGATGACATTGTCCCAACTCCGCTCAGTCCGTCTTAACCTACCTGATCTCCTGGTGCCTCAGCACTTCAACTCCCCCTCACATTCCCAATCTGACCTTTCTGCCCTGGGCCTCCTCCATTGTCAGAGTGAGGCCCAGCGCAAATTGGAGGAACAGCACCTCATATTTCGCTTGGGTAGTTTACACCCCAGCGGTACGAACATTGACTTCTCTAACTTCATAAAGCCCTTGCTTTCCCTCTCTCTCCACCCCCTCGCCCTTCCCAGTTCTCCCACTAGTCTCACTGTGCTGCCCCCTCCCCTGACATCAGTCTGAAGAAGGGTCTCGACCCGAAACGTCACCCATTCCTTCTCTCCAGAGATGCTGCCTGTCCCGCTGAGTTACTCCAGCATTCTGTCTAGCTTCGATTTAAACCACCATCTGCAGTTCCTTCCCACACACCTTGTCCCACTCACCTGCAAAAGGTGTCTGGAGGTTGAGACAGTGAAGACTTCATGTACCTTTCAGGAGCTCGATGCCGTGGCAGAAATGAGCAACTCCTTGGCCAGCTTCTCTTCCCATAAAATGCAGATGAATGCTCCCAGTTGGTCTGCCTTGCTACATGGTGTATTTAATTACAATGTCAGGTAATCAATTTAAACAGAATTAACAGAAAACACAAGAAAATCTACATCCTATCCACAAGGTGGTTTAAATTCAGAAATATGTGCGTGATTTGAGACCCATGTTTGCATTGACCATCGACACCAGGGGCCGGGGCCTCTGTGAGTGTCAGACCCAACTGGGAAATACTCTGGGCACAACCTTCATCCACTCACGGCTTCATCACAGATCCTTCCTCAGGGCAATTTCTAAGCGTCAGGCAGTTCTTGTCTATTTTAGTTTCAAATACATTTTTTATCCATCTAGTGGGAGGTGATGTGTTTATCGTGAGGAGGGGTGGGGGCGTCCGGACCCACAGACCCTCTCTTGGTCAAGGGTTTGTCTGAGAGAGGTTGGAGAGGGAGGGGCAGCTATTGGCAACCAGTGGTGATGAAGACACCCTCTGTGTGACATGTTGGCCGGTGTGGGCAAGTTGGGCCCTATCCATGCTGATATTATGAATCTAAATGGGACATTAGAGATCGTGGCACAGGCCGCCATGGACAGAGGTGGTCTCCACACCTGGCCAGGTGAATGAAGTTGGTCAGTTGTTTTTGAAGACGGTAGAGGGAGGGAGAAGGGTGTCAGTGTTACAGTTGAACAAAGGGGACTATGGAGACTATGGAGCCATGAGGGAGGAGCTGTTGCAACACAAGCCCTGAGTAGCTGCGTCCCTCAACTCCACCACAAACCCACACCCAGGCTCCCACTCACTCTCATCCTCACTCACTCACACACTCACTCACTCTCACACTCACTCACACTCACCCTCATCCTCACACTCACTCACTCTCACACTCATCCTCACTCACCCACTCACTCACTCTCACACTCACTCACTCTCATCCTCACTCACTCACACACTCACTCACTCACTCACTCACTCACTCACACTCACTCACTCTCACACTCACTCACTCTCACACTCACTCACTCTCACACTCACTCACTCTCACACTCACTCACTCTCACACTCACTCACTCTCACACTCACTCACACACTCACTCACTCTCACACTCACTCACTCTCACACTCACTCACTCTCACACTCACTCACTCTCACACTCACTCACTCTCACACTCACTCTCACACTCACTCACACTCACCCTCATCCTCACACTCACTCACTCACCCACTCTCACACTCACTCACACTCACCCTCATCCTCACACTCACTCACTCTCACACTCATCCTCACTCACCCACTCACTCACTCTCACACACTCACTCTCACACTCACCCTCACACACTCACTCACACACTCACCCTCACACACTCACACTCACTCTCACTCACTCACTCTCACACTCACTCTCACACTCCCTCACTCACACACTCACTCTCACTCACTCACTCCCTGACTGAGAATGAGAGTCGCAGAGTGATACAGCGTGGAAACAGGCCCTTCAGCCCAACTTGCCCACACTGACCAACATGCCCCATCTATACTAGTCACAACCGCCCGCGTTTGGCCAAACCTGTCCTGCCCAGTGCAGTACCTGTCCACCAGTTCCGTAAACGTTGGGATAGTCCCAGCCTCAACGACCTCCCTCTGCCAGCTCTATCCAGACACCCACCACCCTTTGTGTAAAAATGTTACCCTCAGATTCCTACTAAATCTCTGCCCTCTCACATTAAACATATGTCGTCTGTGTCTCGATTCCCCTACCCCTACAAGAGACTGTGCGCCTACTCACACTGTCAATGTCAAATGGCCGCAGCCCAGCACACAATCTGCACTCGAAATAAATTGCACTCTAATCATCCGCCCACCAGCCAGTAAAACTCACATTGCACCCCACGGAGTCACAGCAGAAAACAATCAGCTAACTCCATACACTGCTCCAATCAGTAACAGTCCTTGGCTCTGTTAATAACCACAGGCCCTACGTTAAATGTCCACTCAGCACCTGGTGGAACATGGACTGGGATCCATGAGGAAACGAGGAACTGCAGGTGCTGCTTTATTTTAAAAAAACACAAATTGCTGGAGTAACTCAGATGTGAGATGTATCTAAGATAGACACACAACACTGGAGTTACTCAGCGGGTCAGGCAGCATCTGTGGAGAACATGGATAGGTGACGTTTCACAGAGTGCTGGAGTAACTCAGCTGGAGTACCTCTGCAGCATCTGTGGAGAACATGGATAGGTGACGTTTCACAGAGTGCTGGAGTAACTCAGCGGGTCAGGCAGCATCTGTGGACAACATGGATAGGTGACGTTTCACAGAGTGCTGGAGTAACTCAGCGGGTCACATAACATCTCTGGAGAAAAGGAATAGGTGACGTTTGTACCTATCTTTGGTATAAACCAGCACCTGCACTTCTTTATTTCTACTCCCTCCTAAACATTAATGCTCTCTAATCCGGGCAGCATCATTTTTCTTTAAATCAAAACATTTCTTCAATTATTAAAAATAATATTTACAATACAATAAAAGCTCAGTAACTCAGCGGGTCAGGCAGCATCTGTGGAGAACATGGATAGGTGACGTTTCACAGAGTGCTGGAGTAACTCAGCGGGTCAGGCAGCATCTGTGGAGAACATGGATAGGTGACGTTTCACAGAGTGCTGGAGTAACTCAGCGGGTCAAGCAGCATCTGTGGAGAGAAGGGATGGGTCAAGTTGAGTTTCGGGTCGAGACCCTTCTTCAGGCTGACGTCAGGGGAGAAGGAGATTCATAGATAAGGCAGAGTGAGGTGTGAAAACAGGGCAATGGGAATGTAGATCAAGGAATTATGTAGAATCGATGATTGTTAGCTGGGAGAAGGTGACAACAAAGCAACATGTAGTCGGAGACAGTCAGACTGGGTGGGAGAACTGGGAAGGGGGAGGGGATGGAGAGGGAGGGAAATCAAGGGCTACTTGAAGTTAGAGAAGTCAATGTTCATACCGCTGGGTGTAAGCTACCCAAGCAAATCGTTATTGATTATTGTATATTTATCTGTGAGTTATTGGGTCAACGGGACTGTAGAGGTGCAGCAGGTAAGGGTTGTGTTCTTCCATTGCCGGTAAACATGACAATTAGGCACCCTTGACTCTTGAGTGTGTGTGTGTGAGCTGGTGTTGGTGCTGCTGTGAGAAGCTGATTTATTCACCACCACACACACCACAGCAATGCGATAGATGCAGGTGCATTGCCGCACGTCCACAGGGACATGATAAGAAGTTATATAAATGCTAATCCTTTCTAATCTGTGCTGATCTGGTTGGATGGTGGAGCAGTGTTGGCGTTGAGAGCAGGTGAGTGGCTGCCGTTCAATTTGTCCCTGACCACGCGGGCTCACAGGTAAAACTGTCACTGCCAGCACCTGGAGGGGAACAGACTGGGGTTTAGAGAGAGGGAGAGAGAGACAGAGAGGGAGAGAGAGAGAGAGGGAGAGAGAGAGGGAGAGAGAGACAGAGAGAGAGAGGGAGAGAGAGAGGGAGAGAGAGGGAGAGGGAGAGAGAGAGGGAGAGAGGGGAAAGAGAGAGAGGGAGAGGGAGAGAGGGAGAGAGGGAGAGGGAGAGGGAGAGAGAGGGAGAGAGGGAGAGAGAGAGAGAGAGAGAGAGAGAGGTTTAGAGAGAGGTTTAGAGAGAGGGAGAGATGGTGCATGGAGGGGTGTGGAGAGGGAGAGGGAGAGAGAGAGAGAGAGAGGGAGAGTAGACAGAGAGAGAGAGAGGGGTTTAGAGAGAGGGAGAGAGAGGGAGAGGGAGAGAGGGAGAGAGGGGAAAGAGAGAGAGGGAGAGAGAGAGAGGGAGAGGGAGAGAGAGAGAGAGAGAGAGAGAGAGAGAGAGGTTTAGAGAGAGGGAGAGAGAGAGAGGGAAGAGAGGGTGCATGGAGGGGTGTGGAGAGGGAGAGGGAGAGGTGCGGGAGGTAATAAGATGCAGACAGGGAGAGAAGGAAAGGGAGAGGTGAGAAGGGAGGGGAGGGAGCATAAGAGGGAGAGAAGAAGAGGTGTGGAGAGAGGGCGGGATGTGGGAGATATTAAGATGCAACGAGAGATATAGAATGAGAGAGGGGAGAAGGAGAGGTGGGGAGAGAAGGGAAGGAGAGGGAGATGGGGAGGGCTATTCCTTTGTTTCTCTGCTCGCAGTGATAAGTTGAGTAGTCATTGATCTGAAACATTGGCAGTCTCTTTCTCTCTCCCACGCTCTCTATCTCTCTATCTCTGTTTTCTCCCCACAGATGACTCCGAGCCGCTGAATATTTCGGCATTCTTGTTTCACTTTCAGATTTCCAGAATCTGCGGGACTTTACTCCTGGATGTTGATCTACGGAACCTGGGTCTCGTTGGTCCTGTAGATCTTCTCAAAGGGCCAGAGCAGTGATGTTGTTGCTGCATTCTCAAAGGTGATTCACTGACCAGCTGAGATACAGTAAGATTTTAGCATAAGTGATAGGACTAAGTTTCGGGTCGGGCCCCAAAGCACTTTGTCTTTTTATTTGTAAACCAACATCTGCAGTCCCTTGATTCTACTTCCTCGAGCAGCTCCCGCAGGTTCCGATTGAATTTATTCAGAGCTGTCTAGTGTCTATCGTCTATTGTCTACTGCCTTGCCAAATAGTGAAAGACCTGGAGAAAGCGGATGTGGAGAGGATGTTTCCACTGGTGGGAGAGTCTGGGACTAGAGGGCACAGCCTCTCGATACAAGGACATACCTTTAGAATATAGATGACGAGAAATGTATTTAGCCAGAGGGTGGTGAATCTGTGGAATTCTTTGCCACAGACGGCTGTGGAGGCCAAGTCATTGGGTATTTTTAAGGTGGATCTTGATAGATTCTTGATTAGTACGGGTGTGGGGCGAGGGCAGGAGAATGGGGTTAGGTGGGCAAGATAGATCAGCCATGAGTGAATGGCGGAGTAGACTTGATGGGCCGAATGGCCTAATTCCTCACCTGTGACTTACGAACTTATGAACTATTAAATCTTTCCCCTCTCACCTTAAACCTATGCTAGCTCGTATTTTAGTTTTGCTTTAGCGATACAGCTCGTAAAAAAGCCCTTCGGCCCACCGAGTCTGTACCGACCAGCGATCCCCGCACATTAACACTATCCTACACACACTAGGGACAATTTACATTTACACCAAGTCAATTAACCTACAAACCTGCACGTCTTTGGAGTGTGGGAGGAAACCGAAGATTCCGGAGAAAACCCACGCAGGTCACGGGGAGAACGTACAAACTCCGTACAGACAGCACCCGTAGTCGGGAACGAACCTGGGTCTCTGGCGCTGTGAGGCAGCAACTCTACCACTGCACCACCATGCTGCCCAAATGAACCATTCCCCTCTCACCTTAAACCTCTGCCGCCCCGTATTCGAGTCCCCAAGAATACATAGGCGTAATGGGCTTTAATTGCTGATGATAGCAAATGTTTCTTGTTGCTATTAAGATGGGATAAATAGTGTGGGGGTCGAACGATTAAATTGCTTGCCTCTGATGATGATTCGAAGCAGTCCCCAGAAGACCATCTTCCCTCCACCACGATGGTTCTCTTCTTACAAACCATCTGGTCGCTTTCTTTTTCCATCAGAGTGTCTCTGCCAAGTCTTGGTCTGATTGTTCTGATTTGGGCCCTCGTCCATTGTTAATTAGAGTTGCTGAGAATTATGCAGTGGAATGGTGTACCACTAATTCCCACAACATTGCTCAGCCTCTTCACACAGTTTTGGCTTTAATCTCACCTCCACCTTCTCATTCAGCTCATCTCTGTCCTTGCTCTTCTCAGCCTTGGACGTGGGCCCTTGCTTTCCCAATTGAACAAAACTAATTTGCAATAAGGAAAATTGTTATTGTAGTATTTGGCAGCAAGCGCTCATCACCCTGGGCTCTCAGTATCACTCTGGGTCTAGATTAAACCCAATTTTGATGTTAATACTCACAGAGTGATACAGTGTTGAAACAGGCCCTTTGGCCCAACTTGCCCACACCGGCCAACATGTCCCAGCTACACTAGTCCCACCTGCCTGCGTTTGGTCCATATCCCTCCAAACCTGTCCTATCCAGGTACCTGTCTAACTGTTTCTTAAACGTTAGGATAGTCCCAGCCTCAACTACCTCCTCTGTCAGCTTGTTCCATACACCCACCACCCTTTGTGTGTAAAAGTTACCCCTCAGATTCCTATTAAATCTTTTCTCCTGCACCTTAAACCTATGTTCTCTGGGCCTCGATTCCCCTACTCTGTGGGACAAAACCCACGCGGGTCACGGGGAGAACGTACAAACTCCGTACAGACAGCACCCATAGTCAGGGTGGAACCCGGGTCTCTGGCGCTGTGAGGCAGCAACTCTACCGCTGCGTCACCGTGCCTGTACACTTCCATTGTAATCTCAGTGGTACGGGGTGGCAATGGAGAAACATTGAAACATAGACAATAGGTGCAGGAGTAGGCCATTCGGCCCTTCGAGCCAGCACCGCCATTCAATATGATCATGGCTGATCATCCAACTCAGTATCCCGTACCTGCTTTCTCCCCATATCCCTTTATTCCGTTAGCAGTTCGAGGTAAATCTAACTCTCTCTTGTAGGAGATGCCAGTCAGCTCTCTCGCTGCCCACTGTAATGGCTGTGTCTTGGACGCTGCCAGCTGCCCCTTCCCTCCCTCCCTCCCTCCCTCACTGACCCTTGCCAGTCAGTAACAGTCCACTCCTTGTGTTAAAGCTGCTGCCACTGTGCTCACAGGGAGAGAGCAGATGGTGTTGGTGTTGGAGAAGCGTCAAGGCTTGCCCATTTGATCTGGGCAGAATGTATAATTGGATTAGTTAATGGCTTTGCTGAATAAACTGCGGGTTATAATGAGGCTTCAAATAGAGTTGCTTCAGAATTCAAGTGTGGAGTCGGGGATACAGAGGCTAATCCAGGCCTCATGCTAACGGCATTATTGGGCATTACGAGATAGAAGTCTCTTATTCTAAAACAAATTGACATCTCCTTGCAGCTGATGGTTCTGGGGATTGAAGGACTCTGATTATAATTGTTTTGTAAACCTTGTACGGGCACAAACATTTAATAACGGCTGCAACTGCCCCCACAATACTGAGAGTGGAGGCCGTGCTTTCAGATCCCCGGCTGAGGTTGATCAGCTGTTGAATTTGTTCATCATCGTCATGGTGGTGCAGAGGGTAGTTCTGCTGCCTCACAGCACCAGAGACCCGGGTTCCATCCTGACTACCGGTGCTGTCTAGTTTAGTTTAGTTTAGAGATACAGCGCGGAAACAGGCCCTTCAGCCCACCGAGTCTGCACCGACCAGCGATCCCCGCACACTATCCCACAGAAGGATGAGAGGGGAGCTCATTGAAACATATAAGATTGTTAAGGGTTTGGACAAGCGAGAGGCAGGAAACATGTTCCCGATGTTGGGGGAGTCCAGAACCAGGGGCCACAGTTTAAGAATAAGGAGTAAGCCATTTAGAACGGAGACGAGGAAACACTTTTTCTCACAGAGAGTGGTGAGTCTGTGGAATTCTCTGCCTCAGAGGGCGGTGGAGGCCGGTTCTCTGGATGCTTTCAAGAGAGAGCTAGATAGGGCTCTTAAAGATAGTGGAGTCAGGGGATATGGGGAGAAGGGAGGAACGGGGTACTGATTGGGGATGATCTCTGGCGCTGTGAGGCAGCAGCTCTACCTGCTGCTCCACCGTGCTGCCTCAGAATGTCTCAGAATGAGTGGAATTTTCAATTTCTTGCCTGTCGCTCTGAGGACAGGTTTAATCAAAGCTCAATTCCGCTGGATCATAACACAACACAGACTTCGTCAGCAGCATGCCTCTATTCCATTAGTATTCTGTCAAATGGCTCAATATTAATACTTTGCTTCTTTTTAATTCAGAATGATTTTCTTTTTGAGAAATTGTTTATTTTGTGTGTGATTTGGGTTGAATGTTTTGTTGAAACCAAGAATGATGGACATATTATGGTGTCTGTCCTCGGTTTAAACCGGCACCTGCAGTTCCTTCCTACACAAGAGTTAATAGTTGGTCATATTGTCCCTCACCGGAGTTGTTGGGTCCTTTGTCAGATTCTATCAGCGTGAAACCAATGAAAAGCTCGCTGTCGGGAACAGCCCTGGCCTCTGGTGAATGGTAGACTCGGCAAGAGTGTGTCTCCGTGTGTCCGTGTGGTTCCGTGTGGTTCCGTGTGTCTCCGTGTGTCCGTGTGCTTCCGTGTTGTTCCGTGTTGTTCCATGTTGTTCCGTGTGGCACCGTGTGTCTCCGTGTGTCTCTGTGTTGTTCCGTGTTGTTCCGTGTGTCTCCATGTGGTTCCGTGTGTCTCCGTGTGGTTCCGTGTGTCTCCGTGTGTCTCCGTGTGTCTCCGTGTGGTTCCGTGTGTCTCCGTGTGTCTCCGTGTGGTTCCGTGTTGTTCCGTGTGTCTCCGTGTGTCTCCGTGTGGTTCCGTGTGTCTCCGTGTGGTTCCGTGTGGTTCCATGTTGTTCCGTGTGTCTCCGTGTTGTTCCGTGTGTCTCCGTGTGTCTCCGTGTTGTTCCGTGTGTCTCCGTGTGGTTCCGTGTGTCTCCGTGTGTCTCTGTGTGGTTCCGTGTTGTTCCGTGTGCTACATAGACACACAAAGCTGGCAGAACTGATTGGGACACATCATGACGATAGCTTCATTAACACTCCAGTAAATCTTTGCTGAATAATAATCACTTTTCTTTTTCAATTATCACTTCAGAAGTTTTGTGAACTGTGACGTTTTCTCAAAAACAAAAGTTAACAGCTTGTGTCAGCGCGCTCCAGTGAGCGCCTCTCTCATCCCGAACATCAGTCTTGCCACGAAGCTGGTACACTGGAGCACACTGTGGGTGGGGCAGAACTCTTCCAGGTTCTGTGCTCCATGCAGAAACAGATTAGTCCAAAGATAGACACAAAATGGTGGAGTAACTCAGCGGGACAGGCGGCATCTATGGAGAGATGGAACGGGTGATGTTTCAGATCGAGACCAGGTCTGATGGAGGGTCTCGACCCAGAACAGGCCCTTCGACCCACAATGTCCGTGCCAAACATGATGCCAAGTTAGAGGGCGAGGTTAGCCTTTGATTATGTCCGCTGCTTTCGTGAGGCAGCGTGAAGTGTAGATGGAGTCAGTGGTGGGGAGTGTGGTCTGTGTGTAATGAACTGGGCCACATCTACAATGGTGGGGAGTGTGGTCTGTGTGTGATGGACTGGGATACATCTACAATGGTGGGGAGTGTGGTCTGTGTGTGATGGACTGGGCCACATCTACAATGGTGGGGAGTGTGGTCTGTGTGTGATGCACTGGGCCACATCTACAATGGTGGGGAGTGTGGTGTGTGTGATGAACTGGGCTACATCCACAAATATCTGCAATTTCTTGTGGACAATAGACAATAGACAATAGGTGCAGGAGTAGGCCATTTGGCCCTTCGAGCCAGCACCGCCATTCAATGTGATCATGGTCTTGGGCAGAGCTGTTCCCAAGCCAAGCTGTGATGCAACAATGGGGCATCGACCAACATAGAACATAGAACAGTACAGAGCATGAACTTTCTCCCTGGGGCCACGTGGGTTTCCACCGGGTGCTTCGATTCCCCCCTCATCCTGAAGTCGGAATCGATTTGTAGTTAAATAGCCCTCAGTAAATTGCCCCTAGTGTGTAGGGAGTGGATCCCCCAGCAGGTCTGACCCCAGGCGGACTTTACCCTTGGAGTAGCGAATGGAGCAGGGAATCCAACACACCCTCCACAGTCTGAAGAAGGGTCTCGACCCGAAACGTCATCCATTCCTTCTCCCCAGAGATGCTGCTGCCTGTCCCGCTGAGACTCCAGCATTTTGTGTTTTTTTGGTTAGAGATTCCCTGCGTCTCGGTGATTATTCATGAGGATGGTTTCCCCTTTGATGTGTGGCTGATGTAGTCAGCGAATTGGGGGATTCACTGATATTTAAACAACTTCATACGCGATGCAGATTCATTGAACCAACCTCAGATAATTCCATTCCTCCTGACTTGGTGTTAGATAACTGACTACCTGGAATTAGTGTGAATGGGTGATCTATGGTTGGCCTGGACTCATTGGGTCGAAGATACTGCTTTCACGCTGTGTCTCTGACTAAACCAAACTAAATAATTGTGTAAGAGACTGCGCCACTGATGAATATATCAATCCTGAACTAACAGCAAAGTGGAAGATATTGGACAGGGTGAGTTCTGCTGACATTGGGCCTCGGCCCTGGAATGTTGATGTTAAACATCTGTTGTTGGTGGTCCAAGCCACTGCGTCTATGCATCTGCTGCTGCTTTGTGCCTGAGCTGGAAGCCTTGATGAGGTGACAAGAGAGAAAATGTTCTGTCCTCACTCTGACAAGCATAATAAAACCATGCAGAAAGGCAGGAAGGAGGCAGATTGCATATTGCACCAGTCCTCGTATGCTAAGTGCCAAGTTATGTTATTTGTATTGTGCAGACTGGAACAAGTCAATTATCTAACACCAAGTCGAGAGGAATGGAATTATCTGAGGTTGGTAACTGTTCACATCTACATCGCGTATGAAGTTGTTTAAATATCAGTGAATCCCCCGATGTGGCGCTGACTACATCAGCCACACATCAAAGGGGAAACTATCCTCATGAATATAGTCACCGAGACGCAAGGAATCTCCAGCGAAAAAAATAAGTGCTGGAGTAACTCAGCGCGACAGGCATCATCTCTGGGGAGAAGGAATGGGTGACGTTTTGGGTCGAGACCCTTCCTCAGACTGTGGATGGTGTGTTGGATTCCCTGCTCCACTCCAAGGGTGAGGGCAGCCTGGGGTCAGACCTGCTGGGGGATCTCGATTGGTTTTGTGTACATACACAAGCCATATACTTTTTCGTTTTCGTTTTAGTTTAGAGATACAGCGTGGAAACAGGCCCTTCGGCCCACCGAGTCCACACTGACCAGCGATCCCCGCACACTAACACTATCCTACACACACACACTAGGGACAATTTACAATCAAATCAAAGTCAATTAAACTACAAACCTGTACGTCTTTGGAGTGTGGGAGGAAACTGGAGCACCCGGAGAAAACCCACGCAGGTCACGGGGAGAACGTGCAAACTCCGTACAGACAGCACCCGCAGTCAGGATCGAACCTGGGTCTCTGGCGCTGTAAGGCAGCAGCTTTACCCGCTGTGCCACCGTACCGCCCTGTCTCCTCTTGAACTGCTCCTGACACTGCATCAAGACTTTGTGTCAGACTCGCATTCAATGGGATTGTCAGTGGTAAAGTGGAAGCGTTTAACCTTGACAGCTCAATATTAACGTGTATCCACGGGCATTGCTCGGAGAAGGGAGATAATGGCTGCATTGTAATATCTCCTCCCCCTCCTCCAATTGTTCTCTCTCCTTCTCTCCCTCACAACTTTTGTTCTTCTGATTTATCTTTCAATCAGAACTAATTGCTTTCAATCTGAAATTGCCTTCCTTCCATTCAGCTCCCTGTGCAATTGCCCAAAGTGCACATTCTTTACCTATTACATCCTCCCCATGTGAGAGGCGGCATTGTCTTGTATCTGTTCTGCTCGCCTTCCCTGAAGACCACTTGCTGCCTATCACACGACCCAGAGGCTGTGAAACTAATAGCCCCCAATGTACCTCCGTTCCACTGATGTGCCACCCCACCCTCCACTCACTGACGGAGATTGAATACCTCCCTCCGACCACAGGATGGGGTGGACCCACAGAGTCACCCAGCACGGCAACAGGCCCTCCATTTGGCAGCTTCACTGGAGTTTACAAGGATGGGAGTCCAGAACCAGGGGGTCACAGCTTAAGGAAAAGGGGTCGGCCATTAAGGACTGAGATGAGGAAAAACTTTTTCACCCAGAGAGTTGTGAATCTGTGGAATTCTCTGCCACAGAAGGCAGTGGAGGCCAATTCACTGGATGTTTTCAAGAGAGAGTTAGATTTAGCTCTTAGGGCTAACGGAATCAAGGGATATGGGGAGAAAGCAGGAACGGGGTACTGATTCTGGATGATCGGTGCAGAATGGCGATGCTGGCTCGAGGGGCCAAATGGCCTACTCCTGCACCTTTTTTCTATGTTTTTATGGCCCAACTTGCCCAGGGCAACCCAACATGCCCCATCTACACTAGTCCCACTTGCCTACATTTGGCCCACATCCCTCTAAACCATTCTTATCGAAGTACCTCGCCAAACGTTTATCTTTGAGCGGCCTTTGCTGGCTTTACCTTGCATTAAACATTATTCCCTTATCATGTATCTGTACACTGTGGACAGCTCGATTGTAATCATGTATTGTCTTTCCGCTGGCTGGTTAGTACGCAACAAAAGCTGTTCACTGTACCTCGGTACACGTGACAATAAACTAAATTGAACTAACACTAAACGTTGCAATAATCCATGCCACAACTATGTCCTCCGGCAGCTCGTTCCATACATCCTTAGTGGAGGAAGGGTGAGAGTTATTCCGATGAGTTTTTGTTCCAGATTTATTCAGCAGTTCGAGTTTACAATTCCCAGTCACAACAGACAACAGACAGTAGGTGCAGGAGTAGGCCATTCGGCCCTTCGAGCCAGCACCGCCGGCCACCTTGGCCGATCGCTCGTTCAATAATATAATCGCTACATTACTGGGCCAAACACGGCCAATAACAGGATGCCTGGAATGTCAACAGCTTGGCATTGACTCGGTGAAAGTCCAACAAATAAAGTGATGACCCTTGTGTAAGAAGGAACTGCTGACGCTGGTTTAAACCGAAGATAGACACAAAAAGCTGGAGTAACTCAGCGGGACGGGCAGCATCTCAGGAGAGAAGGAATGGGTGATGTTTGGGGTCGAGAGTGATGACCCTTCATTAATTCCCTTTCTCTCAACGTTTAAATGTTTCATTACATGAGAAACATCCGCCATTAAACTGGCAGCTTCTTTAGGGCAAGTTAAAGATTAGGCTTCACCATCACACTTCCATTAAAGACTATCCTACATCTGTCAACCGAAACGACCTGTTTGTACACATTACGACATCAGTAACTGTGCGGAATATAGATTTTTTTTTTAAAACACAACTCTGGAGGATTGTGAGATCCTGGGGCCTTAGAAAAAATAAAGCATACATTGTACATGAAATAAAATAAGCTGTCTGGTAAAATAATTGCAGAGAGAGAGAATGCAGAAACATGAGCCATTAACAGAGCCCTTCTCCTGCTCTCCCACAACTGTTCCAACAGAAATACTGCATCTGTAAAGACCAAATCAATTTGCACGTCCACTAGGGAAAGAACGCATTGAGCAACACAACTCGGGAAGCTGGTGATGTTAATTTTTGAGGTTATTTGTATTGAGATTGGGAGTGGGAATAGTGTTTCACAAAGCTTGCCCTATCACCAACAAACATCACTTAAACGCAGTTACTGGGGGGGGGGGGGCTAGCGGCTCCTGTGGCAAATGTAAAGTTACATAATAGTCCATCACTCCACGAACGCCCCCCCTTGTTGCCCGAGAGAGGGCCATGGACCCCAGATCCCAAGGCCAGCAGCATCACCAAGGACCAGTCGCACCCCAGCCACTCCCTCTTCTCCCCTCTCCCATCGGGCAAGAGGTACAGAAGTGTGAAAAGGAACGCACACCTCCTCCAGATTCAGGGACAGTTTCTTCCCAGGCAACTGAACCGTCCTATCACCAACTAGAGAGCGGTCCTGAGCCACTATTGATCGGTACAGGTGTCAGGTGTTATGGGGAGAAGGTGGGAGAATGGGGTTCAGAGGGAAAGATAGATCAGCCGTGATAGAATTGCGAAGTAGCTTCGATGGGCCGAATGGTCAAATTCTGCTCCTATTACTTATGAACTTATGAACTATCTACATCATTGTAATCCCTAGGCCTGCCTTTACTGGTTTTATCTTGCACTAAATGTTATTCACGATATTCCCCATTATCATGTATCTGTACACTGTGGACGGCCCGATAATCTTTCCACTGACTGGTTAGCACGCAACAAAAGCTTTTCACTGTACCTCAGTACACGTGATAATTAACTAAACTAAACCAAAGAGATTTTCCCCGCACATTCCTGCTTTACTCTCAACACCCACGGCTGTGTTGCTAACCATGGCTCTAACATCAGCCAGGATCTTGCCAAGGACACCAGTGCCCTGCATCTTACACCAGCCACTTGTACAGGTACAGAGTTCACTGAAAGTGGCGTCGCAAGTAAACAGGGTGGTGGCAGAGGCTTTTGGCATGCTGGCCTTCATCAGTCAGGGAACTGAGTATAGATAAAGGCACAGAGTGCTGAAGTAACTCAGCGGGTCAGGCAGCATCTGTGGAGAACATGGATAGGTGACGTTTCACAGAGTGCTGGAGTAACTCAGCGGGTCAGGCAGCATCCGTGGAGAACATGGATAGGTGACGTTTCGGGTCGGGACCCTTCTTCAGGAGAGTGGGAGATGAGAGCTGGGGGAGGGGAGAGACTGGACAAAGTGTGGCAGGTAATCGGTCTGAGTGTAGTCGTTGTGATAGAGTTATACAACATATTGGTGAGGCTGTAATTGGAGTGTTATGTTCAGTTTTGGTTGTCCTGTTAAATCTTTCCCCCCTCACCTTAAACCAATGTCCTCTGGTTCTCAATTCCCCTACTCAGGGCAAGAGACACTGTGCGTTTACCCAGTCTATTCCTCTCATGATTTTGTGCACCTCTATAAGATCTCCGGAGAGAAGGAATGGGTGAAGTTTCAGGTCGAGACCCTTCTTCAGACCACTCCTCATCCTCCTGCGCTCCAAGCAATAGAATCCCAGCCTGCCCAACCTCTCCCTGTAGCTCAGACACTCAAGTCCTGGCAACATACCTTGTGAACCTTCTCCGCATTCATCCCAGCTTAATGGCACCCTTCCTGTGGCAGTCTGACCAAAACTGAACTCAGTCTTGTACAACTGTAAGATGATGTCCCAACTTCAATACTCGTGATGAAGGCCAGCGTGCCAGTAGCTTTGTTAGACGCAATGGAGGAGTCCTAGGACAGAAAGGTCAGTGTGGGACTGGGAAGGAGAATTAAAGTGTTTGGCAACCGGGAGATCAGGTAGGTTCAGGTGGGCTGAGCGAAGGTGATCAGTAAAACGATCGGCCCGTCTACGTTTGGGCTCGCCGATGTATAAGCTGCGATGCCAGAAGCCTGCCATCATTGCCCTGTCTAAGTGCAACGTCCCGGCCTCATCTCTACCCTACTCTCCGCAGTTTTTGTCATTGCTCAGATTTCTCCACAAGCTTCCAATTGTCATTTGGGTAATTGCAGTTTGTGGTCCCGTTGTCTGTGTGGCAAGGAGCTCCTGCCACCCACCGCGCTGCGCTGACAGATGTGATTCCTACTTCTTGCTAAGATGCTCCCACGCTCCTGGTGAAGTCTTGCTGGAGGGGGGACTGTGTGGAACAACTGCTCATTAAGTGGACTCCAGCAGTCAGTTAATGGGAAGGATCCGCCACCACTCTCTCCATGGCTCTTTGTCTCACCCTGGGGAATACACCGCGCCCACAACAATTATCCCGTGATTGGATCCCATAGTTATGTCTCGGGGGGACGGGACGGGACTGATTGGTGAGAAGCTGAGAGAAGCAAACCATGGAAGTGTGAACCATAGATAGGGTGAAAGCACAGAGCGGAATCAGGAATCAGACGACAGAGGTTTAAGGCTGAGATAGATTTAGTTCTTTGGTTTAACGTAATCAAGGGATTTGGGGAGAAAGCAGAAACAGGGAACTGATTTTGGATGATCATATTAAATGACGGTGCTAATTCAAAGGGCCAAATGGCCTACTCCTGCACCTACTTTCTATGATTCTACGGTGAGAGGGGAAAGATTCCTCCCACACTCCAAAGACGTGCAGGTTTGTAGGTTAATTGGGTTTGGTAAAATTGTAAATTGTCCCTAGTGTGTGCGGGATAGTGTTAGTGTGTGGGAATCGCTGGACGAAGTGGACGAAGGGCCTGTTTCTGCACTGTATCACAAAACTAAACTACACTAAATCACCTGGGACAATTCATGGAACCCCTTGCTCAAAAGTTCATTAGTGATAGGAGTAGAATTAGGCCATTCGGCCCATCAAGTCTACTGCCGTTCAATCATGGCTGATCTATCTCTCCCTCCTAACCCCATTCTCCTGCCTTCTCCCCATAACCCCTGACACCTGTACTAATCAAGAATCTATCTATCACCACCTTATGAATATCCACTGACTTGGCCTCCACAACCTTCTGTGGCAAAAAATTCCACAGATTCGCCTCCCGGTGACTGAAGAAACACCTCCTCATCTCCTTCCTAAAGGAACGCCCTTTAATTCTGAGGCTGTGCCCTCTGGTCCTAGACTCTCCCAATAGTGGAAACATCCTCTCCACATCCACTCTATCCAGGCCTTTCACTATTCGGCAAGTTTCAATGAGGTGCCCCCTCATCCTATACACCAGCGAGTACAGGCCCAGCGCCATCAAACACTCATCATATGTTAACCCACTCATTCCTGGGATCATTCTTGTAAACGCTCTCCAGAGCCAGCACATCCTTCCTCAGATATGTTGCCCAAAACTGCTCACAAAGTCCATATCCCCAAAACATGAATGAATAAATAGTTAGAGTACTTGCTCGTTGTGAACCAATTGTGTTTTTGTTTATAGATTTGCAAAAGCCCTCATCTACACAACCTGATTAAAAGGGACACATTCTCCTTAATTAAGATTCAATAACAATTAGGGTTTTTTTTCTCATAAAAACAGCTTTGTAGAACAGAACAGGATAATTTGAAAGCTGAACTAAATAGTGTAATGTTTCCTAAAGCGCATTGAGCCAAAATTCAATTAAAAATAAGCAGTTCTTCTTTAAGCATGAATAATTTGAATTCTGGTGTGTATTAGATGTCTGGGGCTCTGAATGTAATTTAAACAAATGGCTATCTTGTGTGTGACTAACATTGGGCAGAAAGATCTCTGATAGCTGACAACAAACTCATTTGGCCGAGCGATCAACGAGTTTCTACATGAAGGCGTGTGTGGGTGAGTTGTTGAGGGATTGCTGTGGTAGAGTTGCTGCCTTACAGCGCTTGCAGCGCCAGAGACCCGGGTTCGATCCCGACTACGGGTGCTGTCTGTACGGAGTTTGTACCTTCTCCCCGTGACTGCGTGGGCTTTCTCCAAGATCTTCGATTTCCTCCCGAACTCCAAAGATGTACAGGTTTGTAGGTTATTTGGCTGGGTATAATTGTAAATTGTCCCTGGTGTGTGTAGGATAGTGTTCGGGGATCGCTGGTCGGTGTGGACCAGGTAGGCTGAAGGGCCTGTTTCAACGCTGTCTCTCTAAACTAAACTAAACTAAACTCAGCCCTGGGGATCAGGTATCAATGTGAGCAATGTATCGGTGTGTTTTATTGACCTGCATAAAATGATTTATTCATAATTAACAAGAATCTACCATTGAACCATTGAACTAGCAACATGTGCCCTTTCATAAGTTCATAAGTCATAGGAGCAGAATTAGGCCATTCGGCCCATCAAGTCTACTCCGCCATTCAATCATGGCTGATCTATCTCTCCCTCCTAATCCCATTCTCCTGCCTTCTCCCCTTACCCCGACACCCGCACTAATCAAGAATCTATCTATCTCTGCCTTAAAAATATCCATTGACTTGACCTCCACAGCCTCTGTGGCAAAGAATTCCACAGATTCACCACCCACTGACTAAAATAATTCCTCCTCATCTCCTTCTGAAAGGAACGTCTTTTGATTCTGGGGCTTTTAAAAAATGTTCCTTTTGGAAAGAGATGAGGAGGAATTCGCTGAGGTTGGGACACAAACCACACACTTTCCACATTTGCCTGCCATAGAGTTGTACAGCACAGAGACAGGCCCTTCGGCCCACCAAGTCCACACTGACCAGCGATCCCCGCACATTAATACTATCCTACACCCACTAGGGACAATTTACATTTACACCAAGCCAATTAATCAACAAACCTGTACGTCTTTGGAGAGTGGGAGGAAATCGAAGCACCCGGAGAAAACCCACACAGGTCACGGGGAGAACGTACAAACTCCGTACAGACAGCACCCGTAGTCGGGATCGAACCCGAGTCTCTGGCGCTGTGAGGCAGCAGCTCTACCCGCTGCGCCACATTGCCGCTCTGTCGCACACAGCTTCTTCCAGTAGCTGGGTAATACATAGTTAGTGGTTTACATAAAACCATGGCCCATTGCCGTTCATCAAATGCCTTGTAACCGAGCGCCAGGTCTCTCCCATCTCCACATAATGAAAACCAAGCAAGGTTCAGCCCTGGACTGATGGCAGAACAGGTGCCTTAATAACCTGGTGACCACTTCATTAAACAGCAGCTTCTGTTACCCTGACCCAACCTGTCAACCCGCCACTACCTGCCAGCCTGTTTGTATGGAATATAGGTATTATCTAAAGGCTGTTTATCCAGTTAAATGCACAGTCTCTCACCCAGAGTAGGGGAATCGAGATTTTCTTTTGCACAGTGTGTGATGGGCTGTGGAATGAGCTGCCGGAGGAGGTAATTGAGGCAGGTAGAATAACAACTTTTAAAAGACATTTGGACAGGTACATGGATAGGAAAGGTGTAGAGGGATATGGGACAAACGTGGGCTAATGGGACTGGCTTGGATGGAGAATCTTGGTCAGCATGGATGTGTTCACAAGTTATAGTAGAATTAGGCCATTCGGCCCATCGAGTCTACTCCGCCATTCAATCATGACTGATCTCTGCCACCTACTGTAATCCCATTCTCCTGCCTTCTCCCCATAACCTTGACACCCATTCTAATCAAGAACCTGTCTATCTCTGCCTTAAAAATATCCACTGACTTGGCCTCCACAGCCCTCTGTGAAAACGAGTTGCAGACAATGAGACTCACCTAGACCACAACAAACAATGGCCGGTTTCCTTTATCATCGATACTGTTTTGCATATCTTTCATTCATTTGTTCTATATCTCTCTACATCACCGTAAATATCTCTCGTTTCCCTCTCCCCCGACTCACAGCCTGAAGAAGGGTCTTGACCCGAAACGTCACCCATTCCTTTTCTCCAGAGATGCTGCCTGTCCCGCTGAGTTACTCCAGCACCTTGTATCTACACACATTCTCACACCCACTGGATTTAATATCTAATTGGACAGAGCCGAAGACCGCTGAGCCAGTGGTTAGTTTCAAGGCTTCTTTGGCCTCTAATTGGTTCTCTATTCAGGGACGGAGAACAATATTCTCAGCCTGCAGTGAACAAGAAATAAGAAACAAAATTCATATCTGAATTCCAAGTTCATCAGGCTTCCTCATTAAGTATTCCTCAGCCATGATCATATTGAATGGCGGTGCAGGCTCGAAGGGCCGAATGGCCTACTCCTGCACCTATTTTCTATGTTTCTAAGTAAATAATGTTGTCACCTTTTGGCCATGGCCTTCAACAAGCTGTGGGTTAACGCTAAAGGTTGATTAGTACGGGTGTCAGGGGTTATGGGGTGAAGGCAGGAGAATGGGGTTGAGAGGGAAAGTTAGATCAGCCATGATTGAATGGCCGAGTAGACTAGATGGGCCGAATGGCCTCCTTCTGCTCCTAGAACTTATGGACATATAAATGACAGGAATGATACCATGTCATCTAATCTCCTGTGCTAACATATGCTCCATATCCCACCATTACCTGCATATCCTTCAGCCCACCTAAAAACGTTTAAAATGTCCCAATTGCATCTGCCTCCACCACCACCCCTGGCAGTGCGTTCCAGGCACCCACCACCCTCTGTGTAAAACAAACCTGCCCCACACATCTCCTTCAAACTTTGTTCTTCTCCCCTGTAAAGCCATGCTCACTAGTATTTGACATTTTCATCCTGATAACAAGGTTGCGACTGTCTAGCCTATGTGTGCAACTCATCATTTTATATATATCCACCAGGACTTCCCTCAGCCTCCGGCATTCCAGACATTCTGTACCTTCTGCCGGACGGGAGAAGAAGGAATGTAGGGGGGGGGGGGGGGACAAGTCTTTGATTATGTCGGCTGCTTTTGCCGAGGCAGCGTGAAGTGTAGATGGAGTCAGTGGTGGGGAGTGTGGGCTGTGTGATGGACTGGGCTACATCTACAATGGTGGGGAGTGTGGTCTGTGTGACGGACTGGGCTACATCCACAATGGTGGGGAGTGTGGACTGGGCCACATCTACTACTCTCTGCAGTTTGATGAGGTTGTGTGCAGAGCTGTTCCCAAACCAAGCTGTGATGCAAAAGGATGGTACACTAGTTATGGCGGGATGTATCAATGGTAGTTCTATGACGCAACCACTTGTGTGAAGCCCTGGGTCGACTGACTGAAGAGAGGAGAGAAATTGGTGCGGAGTTTCAGATATCAATAGAACACCAACCCATCACACGATGAGATGAAGCCAAGAGGTGAACACACAACAGCTACAAGAGCCAACTGAAGCTGGGAGTTGGGACAGGTAATTACTTTATGAAGAACACAGAGTTAGTTATTGGATTCAACAATCAGGAACTGTTTGTTAAAGAAGGAACACTGGTGGAACAAGATCAAAGTTTCAGAAGTCTTCAAAAGTAGAATTATTGAGATTTCTTTGCTTGAAATAAGGCAAATGATGTTATTACTGCCTTTTACATTTTGACATTTGGGTTGTGCAGCCCCCCGAGCTCTATGTTAATGTGCGGAGGTCTGAGCTGTGTAATTGCCAGCACATCATTTAACCTGGAAAAAAGGCAGAGAGACCGGCTCCACACATCTGCAAGAACGAGCCACGAGCAACTCCAGAAATTAGAAGGATTTTTATTTTAATCTCCACGGACTTGTTGTACTGAGCCCCGTGGCAGTCCGCACTCTGCCAATTAACATCCGCGCAATGAACATCCAGAGATTTAAAATGAAAAAAATGCAAATTCCGGAACAGCAAAATGAAAGGTCAGAAACTGTCGGAGGGAGTGTTGGAATCTGAAGGAACGATTTGGATGAAGGTCCCGCCAGTGGCGACTGACATCAGATTACCAATGTTACTACAGAGAGAAGGACCTCAGGTGTGAGGGGAAGCCAAGCGGTTTCCACTATGTAGGTGAACAGGTACTGAGCGACTCACACAGGGGGAAGAAGAGAGTGTCAGAGCCATGGAGAGATACGGCAAGCAAACAGGCCCTTCGGCCCATCCATGCTGGCCGTTCATCCCCATTTATATTGAGTAGAAGCAAGGAACTGCAGATCCTGGTTTACACAAAGGTGCTGGAGTAACTCAGCGGGTCAGGCAGCATCTGTGGAGAACATGGATAGGTGACGTTTCACAGAGTGCTGGAGTAACTCAGCGGGTCAGGCAGCATCTGTGGAGAACATGGATAGGTGACGTTTCACAGAGTGCTGGAGTAACTCAGCGGGTCAGGCAGCAACTGTGGAGAACATGGATAGGTGACGTTTCACAGAGTGCTGGAGTAACTCAGCGGGTCAGGCAGCAACTGTGGAGAACATGGATAGGTGACGTTTCACAGAGTGCTGGAGTTAACTCAGCGGGTCAGGCAGCATCTGTGGAGATCAGGGAACTCCCTCCTGCCGGGTCCCTCTGTTCTCCATGCCCCCTGGTTGCTTGGGGCCCGCTGGGTTGTAGGTGACCGGCTGACCGGTCCTTATCTCGCCACAATGGTAACAGAGATAATGACAAACTGACTGTTGTCAGTGGTGGTCATGACCAGACTAGTCGACTATCTGAGCTCGACCCCATTTGGCTCCAATCTCTCCCCACGTGCCTGTCCTAAAAGTCTTTAAACATTGGAGATTTACTTGCTCTACCAGTTCTTGTAGGCAGGAACTGCAGATGCTGGTTTAAACCGAAGATAGACACAAAAAGCTGGAGTAACTCAGCGGGACTCGCAGCATCTTTGGAGAAAAGGAATGGGTAATATTTCGCTTCTGAAGAAAACGTTGCCCCTCAGATTCCTTTTGAATGTACTCCCTCTCACCCCAACCCTCTGCCCTTGTTGTTAGACTCTCCTACCCTATGCATGTTGAAGATGCTTGGTGTGGGAGAACACCTTGCCGTCACGAAGGAGATTCCAAGACTTATCTCTTCAGTGATATCTCTCCAAGTCGGTCCGGTGTGCTAGCTAGTTAATTGTCACGTGTACCGAGGTACAGTGAAAAGCTTTTGTTGCGGGCTAACCAGCCAGCAGAAAGACAATACATGATTACAATCGAGTCGTTTACAGTGTACAGATACATGATAAGGGAATAACATTTAGTGCAAGGTAAAGCCAGTAAAGTCCGATGAAGGATAAGAGATGTTGCTGCAGGAGCAGAGATGTCAGAGTGTGGGGCGATTGTAATATGTGACTGTAGATCTGCTTCTGTGGCCGGCGGGCAGATAGTTACCTGGGTTGGGCGTCACCTTGGTAGATTGGGGGCAGAGGCTGCACAGATGGGGCGGCTGGGTGGTGCAGCGGGTAGAGCTGCTGCCTTACAATGCCAGAGACCCGGGTTCGATCCTGACTACAGGTGCTGTCTATACGGAGTTTGCACGTTCTTCTTTTGACCGCGTGGGTTTACTCCCACACTCCAAAGACGTACAGATTTGTAGGTTAATTGGCTCTGGTAAAAATTGTAAATTGTCTCTAGTGTTAATGTGTGGGGTGGTCGCTGGTTGGCACGGACTCGGTGGGCCGAATGGCCTGTTTCCGCGCTGTATCTCTGAAGTCTAAAGTAAAGTCAGAAGTGTTCTCCCTGCCCGACCTTCTGGCTAGGAGATGCTGCGGAAACAGCGCAGTGACTTGCTGCAGGAGGTGGCTTTCCTGATGTGGGGAACAACATACGGAGAGACTGTAGTCTAGGACACAAAGGGCCTGTCCCACTTGGGCATCATTTGCTCGTCGCTCAGGTGGCGGGCGAAGATTTTATGAATCCCCAAATCCTGGGGCGCTGCGTGCAACCGCGCGTCACTGCCTACGTCACCACTCCTCACCAGGCGCCATGCGCGTGTAATGCACGCCATGCACGCATCACCTGGGCGTCGCGACACGCACGTCGTGTGTCCTAATGTGTAAATGATGTCGCGAAAATGACGCCCAAATAGCGCAGGCCCTTAAGTCTACAGTCCAGGCTTTCACTGTTTGGTGAGAGACGGTGAGAGACGGCTAGTCTAGGAGCACTCAGACACGACTGACAGACCACTCACTGTGTCTGAAACTCAATGAAGTGCTGGAGCCACAGAATCCATCCGCTTGCTGCATCGAAATTCAGATCAGACTCCGGTTCAGATTAGTTTATACTCATATACACCAGGGTGTGATGAATTTTCTTGTTCTCTTGAACATTATAAAGTACACAGTGTACATGCTAATGATCAATTCACAAATAAATACAATGACGTGGAGAATGGGGCAAGATTGTAGCACAAGCTGGAGCAGGGCAAGAGAATATTAACGCACAACAATGGAATTAATTAATCTGCTTGAAACGTAGAAACATAGAAACATAGACAATAGCTGCAGGAGTAGGCCATTCAGCCCTTCAAGCCAGCACCGCCATTCAATGTGATCATGGTTGATCATCCAGAATCAGTACCCCAATACTACTTTCTCCCCATATCCCTTGATTCCGTTAGCCCCAAGAGCTAAATCCAACTCTCTCTTGAAAACATCCAGTGAATTGGTCTCCACTGCCTACTGTGGCAGAGAATTCCACAGATTCACAACTCTCTGGGTGAAAACGTTTTTCCTCATCTCAGTCCTAAATGGCTGAGTTACTCCAGTACTCTGAAACGTCACCTATCCATGTTCTCCACAGATGCTGCCTGACCCACTGAGTTACTCCAGCACTCTGTGAGTAACTCGGCCCACGGACTCGGTGGGCCGAATGGCCTGTTTCCGCGCTGTATCTCTGAAGTCTAAAGTAAAGTCAGAAGTGTTCTCCCTGCCCGACCTTCTGGCTAGGAGATGCTGCGGAAACAGCGCAGTGACTTGCTGCAGGAGGTGGCTTTCCTGATGTGGGGAACAACATACGGAGAGACTGTAGTCTAGGACACAAAGGGCCTGTCCCACTTGGGCATCATTTGCTCGTCGCTCAGGTGGCGGGCGAAGATTTTATGAATCCCCAAATCCTGGGGCGCTGCGTGCAACCGCGCGTCACTGCCTACGTCACCACTCCTCACCAGGCGCCATGCGCGTGTAATGCACGCCATGCACGCATCACCTGGGCGTCGCGACACGCACGTCGTGTGTCCTAATGTGTAAATGATGTCGCGAAAATGACGCCCAAATAGCGCAGGCCCTTAAGTCTACAGTCCAGGCTTTCACTGTTTGGTGAGAGACGGCTAGTCTAGGAGCACTCAGACACGACTGACAGACCACTCACTGTGTCTGAAACTCAATGAAGTGCTGGAGCCACAGAATCCATCCGCTTGCTGCATCGAAATTCAGATCAGACTCCGGTTCAGATTAGTTTATACTCATATACACCAGGGTGTGATGAATTTTCTTGTTCTCTTGAACATTATAAAGTACACAGTGTACATGCTAATGATCAATTCACAAATAAATACAATGACGTGGAGAATGGGGCAAGATTGTAGCACAAGCTGGAGCAGGGCAAGAGAATATTAACGCACAACAATGGAATTAATTAATCTGCTTGAAACGTAGAAACATAGAAACATAGACAATAGCTGCAGGAGTAGGCCATTCAGCCCTTCAAGCCAGCACCGCCATTCAATGTGATCATGGTTGATCATCCAGAATCAGTACCCCAATACTACTTTCTCCCCATATCCCTTGATTCCGTTAGCCCCAAGAGCTAAATCCAACTCTCTCTTGAAAACATCCAGTGAATTGGTCTCCACTGCCTACTGTGGCAGAGAATTCCACAGATTCACAACTCTCTGGGTGAAAACGTTTTTCCTCATCTCAGTCCTAAATGGCTGAGTTACTCCAGTACTCTGAAACGTCACCTATCCATGTTCTCCACAGATGCTGCCTGACCCACTGAGTTACTCCAGCACTCTGTGAAACCTATCCATGTTCTCCACAGATGCTGCCTGACCCGCTGATTTACTCCAGCACTCTGTGAAACATCACCTATCCATGTTCTCCACAGATGCTGCCTGACCCGCTGAGTTACTCCAGCACTCTGTGAAACATCACCTATCCATGTTCTCCACAGATGTTGCCTGACCCGCTGAGTTACTCCAGCACTCTGTGTGTCCTTTGCTGTTAAACCAATGCCTTCAGTGACAGTGCACAAATCAGCTGTAATTAAAATATTAAAGTGTTGGAAGCTGCAGGTCAGGCAACATGTGTGGAAGGAGAGGCTCCCTAATGATTCTTGTCAAGACATCCAGCCAGACAGCCTCCAATCACCGCTGGAGAGATTGCTGCCTTTTGGAGCACGGGCAAACGCAGGCAGAATATTAATGCAGCTTGCAAGCCTGTCACCGGCAGAAACCATTTATAGGCTGGTGTTGATCCAGTGAGCTAACCAGCCTCTACACTTCCCCCAGGAGCTGGTTCTGAGCTGTGGACATATGTGCGCTGGAGAAAGGCCTGTATCTCCCCTCTCTACAAACAGGCACAAAGCTGGCAACTCCAACACCAGCTCCAAGTGTCTGCAAGCAACCATCAGCGTTACTTGGAAAGTCAGCCTGTAATTCTGCCTCTGTATTCAGCCAACATTTTATTTATATTTAATCTCTTTAGAACGACTTGCTCTCTCTGCAAAGATAATGTTTATTTGAAATATGCTAAATATTCTTGCCTCCGTGCGTGCCTTGCGACACTTGGCGTCACGGTCCCATTTTACATGCTTCCTGCCTCTGTGTTTTCTATTTAATATGATTTATGTCTGAATTAATTCTGGGTCTTGTCTCTTCAAGCTTGTCAATCAGATTGTCCAATTGTTCGGAATGTTTCCAGGGAAATTAGTTTTGAAATGAGGAATGCCGTGCTCTCCAGCACGTGATCTACGGGATGGAAACAATAACAGATACTAAATCACCTCACTGGTAACCATACGTTCGTCTGTAGAATATCCCCCACAGTCCATTCACGCAACTATCCTCAACCTCATGTGGAGGAGAGAACTGCAGATGCTGGTTTACACGAAGATAGACACAAAATGCTGGAGTAACTCAGCGGGTCAGGCAGCATCTGTGGAGAACATGATAAATGACGTTTTGGGTCAAGACCCTTCTTCAAGGTGTCTCGACCCTGAAAACGTCACCTATCCATGTTTCCACAGATGCTGCCTGACCCCCTGAGTTACTCCAGCACTCTGTGAAACGTCACCTATCCATGTTCTCCACAGATGCTGCCTGACCCGCTGAGTTACTCCAGCACTCTGTGAAACGTCACCTATCCATGTTCTCCACAGATGCTGCCTGACCCGCTGAGTTACTCCAGCACTCTGGGAAACGTCACCTATCCATGTTCCGGCAGCATCTATGGAGCGAAGGAAATAGGCAACGTTTCGGCCCGAAACCCTTCCGGGTTTCGGCCCGAAACGTTGCCTATTTCCTTCAGGGTTTCGGCCCGAAAGGTTGCCCATTTCCTTCGCTCCACAGATGCTGCCTGACCCGCTGAGTTACTCCAGCACTCTGTGAAACGTCACCTATCCATGTTCTGCACAGATGCTGCCTGACCCGCTGAGTTACTCCAGCATTTTGTGTTATCTCAACCTGAATTTGGTGTCCCCAGGGTTGTTGTAGTGGGTGACTTTATCTTCCCAATATGACAGGTACATGAATAGGTCAGGTGTCGTGGGATATGGGCCAAACGGCGGCAGGTGGGACCAGTGAAGATGGGACATGTTGGTCGGCATGGGCAGGTTGGGCCGAAGCGTGACTCTATGATGAGATGTGGAAACCTGGCTGCCGATTTGGAGATCTTCCTCTCTCGTCTCTTTGAACAAGGCCATAGGATCTTCCTAAGCCTCTCAGCCTCACCTGAAGGGGCAGGCAGGACCTCATCTCAACACGATGGCCCACGGGGAATCCCTCCCGCCCTCCCTCTCTACCTCTCTACCTCCCACCCTCCAGCAGATCCATCAGTATTCCAACTTGGGGACTCGGGAGAGTGTTCAGTGCCGTTGGGCAGAAGCAGGTTTCCCAGCCATCCTGCTAACGTGCCTGGACTTGGCGGAGACGTTCAGAGGCCGACAGTCACGGCTGGGATGGGAGGAATGAGATGAGGCAGTGTAGAGTGAGTCCTGCCACTCACCATCAACATTGGGGTGGCACGGTGACGCAGCGGGTAGAGCTGCTGCCTCACAGCACCAGAGACCCGGGTTCGATCCCAACTTCGGGTGCTGTCTGTACGGAGTTTGCACGTTCTCCCCGTGACCGCGTGGGTTTTCTCCGGGTGCTTCAGTTTCCTCCCACATTCCAAAGACGTGCAGGTTTGTAGGTTAATTGGCTTGGTGTATGTGTAAATTGGCCCTAGTGTGTGTAGGGTAGTGTTAGTGTGCGGGGATCGCTGGTCAGCACGGACTCGGTGGGTCGAAGGGCCTGTTTCTGCGCTGTATCTCTAAACTAAACTAAACTGAGCAGGGATGATTGGATCGCATCTATTCCCTGCGTGTGAAAGTGACCTCCTGAAAGTGTTGATTGTCAAACCATCTGTAATACTGGCACATTTAAACCAATGCTTCACAAGTCTTTGATCAATAATCTTGTAAAATTGAATCTCTCTCACCTGCTCCCTTCACACAACTCACACAGTCAATCATCGCTCCAATGTCTGATTCACTCTCCGCCTTCTGGAGATAGACAATAGACAATAGACAATAGGTGCAGGAATAGGCCATTCGGCCCTTTGAGCCAGCACCGCCATTCAATGTGATCTTGGCTGATCATCCCCAATTAGTACCTGTTCCTGCTTTCTCCCCATATCCCCTAACCCCGCTATCTTTAAGAGCCCTATCTAGCTCTCTCTTGAAATTATCCAGAGAACCGGCCTCCACCGCCCTCTGAGGCAGAGAATTCCACAGACTCACAACTCTCTGTGTGAAAAAATGTTTCCTCGTCTCCGTTCTAAATGTCTCACCCCTTATTCTTAAACTGAGGCCCCTGGTACTGGACTCCCCCAACACCGGGAACGTGTTTTCTGCCTCTAGCGTGTCCAATCCCTTAATAATCTTATATATTTCAATGAGATTCCCTCTCATCCCTCTAAACCAGAGTGTACAAGCCCAGCCGCTCCATTCTCTCAGCATATGACAGTCCCACCATTCCGGGAACCAACCTTGCAAACCTGCGCTGCATCCCTCAATAGCAAGAATGTCCTTCTTCAAATTAGGGGACCAAAACTGCGCACAAAACTGCGTGATGACGGGGACGTGTGGAGATGGAGTGTTCAGGGTGGGGAACATGCAGACAACAGCTGGACTCAGAGCTGACGGACCCCGCCACAACAAGTTCACAAGTTCATAAGTTATAGGAGTAGAATTAGGCCATTCGGCCCATCGAGTCCACTCTGCTATTCAATCATGGCTGATCTCTGCCTCCAAATCCCATTTTCCTGCCTTCTCCCCATAACCCTTGACACCTGTTCTAATCCACATGTACTCACAAATGCACGCACACACAGGCACACACATAATATCTATATACAGGCCATGTCCACGCCCAAGATGAGGTGTTTCATATGAGGACATCCGAGATGTCCTCATTCTTTAGGGAACGGGGTTCCCCTCTTCCATCGCAGATGAGGCCCTCACTCGTGTCTCCTCAGTACCCCACAGCTCCGCCCTTGCTCCCCCTCCCCTGAGTTGCAACAGAGACAGAGTCCCCCTAGTCCTCACCTTCCACCCCATCAGCTATCGTATACACACATAATCCCTCTGAAATTCTGCCACCTCCAACGGGATCCCACCTCGAGCCCCATCTTCCCAACTCCACCCCTTAACTGGTTAACTCATCCCTTCCCATCAAGCCACCCCTCCCCAGTACCTTCCCCTGCAACCACAGAAGATGCAACACCTATCCCTATACCTCCCCGCTCGACTCTATCCATGTAACCCGGCAGTCCTTTCAGGTGAGGCAGAGGTTCACTTGCACCTCCTCCAATCTCATCTACTGCATCTGTTGTTCAAGATGTGGTCTCTTGTACATCGGCGAGACCAAACGTAGACTGGGCGATCGTTTGCAGAACACCTTCGCTCAGCCCACCTGAACCTCCTTCATCTCCCGGTTGCCGGACACTTTAAATCTC
>JAXLNO010003548.1:72832-109381 GCA_038087875.1 Malacoraja senta
GCAACTTTACGCCGAGCTGGCTATATATTTATATTTTCATTCAAATCCCAGCAGAGTTGTGCAGAGTCCCACGGCACAACAAATGATCGCAGTCATCCATGGCCTGTGTAAGCTCACCCCCTTTACCCACGCTTGGCCCATATCCCTCTCGACCTTTCCAGTCCCAGCAATGTTTTTCAAATACTGTTTAGTTCAGAGATACAGCGCGGAAACAGGCCCTTCGGCCCACCGGGTCTGCGCTGCCCAGCGATCCCCGCACACAAACACTACCCTACACACGCTAGGGACAATTTACATTTACACCAAGGCAATTAACCTACAAACCCGCACGTCTTTGGAGTGTGGGATGAAACTGAAGATCTTGGCGAAAACCCACGCAGGTCACGGGGAGAACGTACAAACTCCGTACAGACAGCGCCCGTAGTCGGGATCGAACCCGGGTCTCTGGCGCTGTGAGGCAGCAACTCTACCCGCTGCGCCACCGTGCCACACAGTTATTGAACCTTCCTCAACTACCGACAACACACAGCCAACCATGTCATCTCTGGGTGCCCGCTCTACCACCCACCAAATGGAGCTGTGTCAGGGCCTGGCAGACATTGACGCCAACTGAGACAACAACCTGGCTGCTCAACACCCCGGCTTGAGATCGAACTATTCCTTTGGTTTATGTTTCATTCGCAAGAAGAAGAGAAGAACTACCTCCTCTGGCAGCTCGTTCCTCACAGCCACCATCCTCTGTGAAAAAGTTGCCCCTCAGGTTCCTATTAAATCTTGCCCCTCTCACTTTAAACCTTTGTTCTCTGGTTCTTGGTTCCCCTATCCTGGGTAAAAGACCGTTCATTCACTCAATCTATTTCTGTCATGATCTTATACAACTCTGTAAGATCACCCTCAGCCTCCTGTGCTTCAAGGAATAAAGTCCCAGCCTGCTAAACCTCTCCCTGTAGCTCAGGCCCTCGAGTCCTGGCAACATCCTCGTGAATCATCTCTGTAATTTGTCCAGTTTAATGGCATTGTTCCTACAGCATGATGGCCAAAGAGATGTAGGTTTACACTAGAGTTTGGGTTTACACGGGAGATGTGAGTTTACATGAGTTAGAGTCATACAGCATGGAAACTTGTGGTCCTTGTGCCCACCTCGCCCATGCTGACCAACATGCCTCAACTACACTAGTCCCCACCAGCCTGCCTTTAGTTGTGGTTGAGATGAGAAGTGTTTCAGGCCCACACCGACCTCTCAGAGATGGTTTCACCCAGTTACCTGCCAGGAAAGCCAGGAACATTACAATTAATCTCTGGGACAGAGGCAGAGTAGAGCAGCACGGTAGAGTTGCTGCCTCACAGCGCCAGAGACCCGGGTTCGATCCCGAACACGGGTGCTGTCTGTACGGAGTTTGTTCGTTCTCCCCGTGACCTCGTGGGTTTCATTTGGGTGTTCACACTCACTCGCTCACTTTCTTACACACGCTCACACCTGCACATTAATACACACACTCACTAACGCACGTACACACACACGCTTACACATACACACATGCAAACGCATACAGATAAACAGATTACAGATAGAGACACACGTGCGCCTGCACGCACACACACACGCACTCACACACACGCATACATACACATGCACACACGCGCACACGCACACAGATCGACAGAGACACACAGACATGCAAATATCTGCACATAATTTATACATTTTTCAGAATATTATCTCCTTATGTTACTGTGGATGACTTAATTAATTGTTAATTGTTTCAGAGTCAGACATCAGGGATCGTTGACTCGTTAGGTCGGGGAGTACAGTTCTGATGAACAATTTCTTGGGAAAAATAAATTAACAATCTTGCCTCTTTAGCAAAGACCGTTAGATCAGGTCCAGAGGGCAAGAGTTCAACGTCTGCAGATGAACCTGGACAAGTGGTGAAGATGAATGACCGGATACAGGCGGGACAGGTGATAGGTGACAGGTGAGCGGAGTGTGGTGCTGGGAGATGAGGAATGTTACAGCAGGAAGAACAAAGCAAGGCCACATGAAGAAAAGGGGAATTCCATCAGGGGTTGGAATCAAAAGTCTAGTGACTCATGGAGTCATAGAATGATACGGTGTGGAAACAGGCCTCGGACCACTAAGTTAAACCCCTGTCCCACAGTACGAGTTCAATCCAAGAGTTCTCCCGAGTTCGAACTCGGAGATTTACGGTAATGGCCACTCGTCGGTACTCGGGGCTCTCGTGGACATTTTTCATCATGTTGAAAAATCTTCACGAGTCTTCCGTGCTTACCTGCCGTTAGCGAGTCTTCCCGAGTACCTGCCGTTAGCGCTAAGAGACGGCCCCGAGCTCCAACGTACCCGCTACGTTCATTCTCCGTGCTTACCACGAGTTTGATTTTTTTTAAACTCGGGAGAGCTCTTGGTATGAACTCGCACCGTGGGACAGGGCTTTACTCCAGCACTCTGTGAAACGTCACCTATCCATGTTCTCCACAGATGCTGCCTGACCCACTGAGTTACTCCAGCACTCTGTGAAACGTCACCTATCCATGTTCTCCACAGATGCTGCCTGACCCGCTGAGTTACTCCAGCACTCTGTGAAACGTCACCTATCCATGTTCTCCACAGATACTGCCTGACCCGCTGAGTCACTCCAACATTTTGTGACTATCTTCGGCTTAAACCAGCATCTGCAGTTCCTTCGTACACAAGGAGAAGACCTGGTCGGTTGTGAAATGAAGCAGAAGGGAAGGCTTGCCGATGTAACAGTGGGATTCAGGAGCAATGTTAAATGCTCACTCTTTGGTACATTCATCAGCAATGCACGACTTCAGAATTTTTAATAGATACCATTAATAATTCAATTTAGGGATTACCACTATTCCCTTCCCAGAGGCTCTCCTGCTTGTAGATAAGATGCATACTAATGAACATGCAGAACTGGGCTGCAGCAACTGACATCTTGTGCTGGTAATGTGTTTATCCACAGCAGTGACCTTTATTCGATGCATCTACAGTGAATAATACTCATGTGGAGGAAGGAACTGCAGATGCTGCTTTAACCCGAGGGTAGATACAAAATGCTGGAGTAACTTAGAGGGACAGGCAGCATCTCTGGAGAGAAGGAACGGGTGACGTTTCGGGTTGTCTGAAGAAGGATCTCGACCCGAAACGTCACCCGTCCCAGAGATGCTGCCTGTCCCGCTGAGTTACTCCAGCACTTTGGGTCTACTGAATAAACCTCACCACAGCCAGGGTGTTTGGTCAAGGTTCAGTTTTAGTTAAGAGATGCAGCGCCAAAACAGGCCCTTCAGCCCATCAACTCCGCACTCATCCCTGTCCACTAACTACCCTACACACACTAGGGACAATTCACATTTACACCAAGCCAATTAACCTACATACCTGTACGTCTTTGGAGTGTGGGAGGAAACCGGAGCGCCCGGAGAAAACCCACACAGGTCATGGGGAGAACGTACAAACTCCGTACAGACAGCATCCGTGGTCAGGATTGAACCCGGGTCTCTGGCGCTGCGAGGCAGCAACTCTACCCGCTGCGCCACCCCAACCCCTTACTGACATCGATGGGCAAACCAAAGTATCAAGCATTCCTCTTCTGAAAGATTCATGCGAGGCCTGGCAATGCTCGAGAGACACAGAGACTGCAGACATAACTGAGCAACTTGCATTGGCATTTACACTCCAACAGTTGGACTGGTGAGTCTGTATGTTCTAACGTCCACAGGGAGAGGAGGTTGGATATGCACCTGTGTCTCTGCCCATTCATATAGTTTAGAGATACAGCATGGAAACAGGCCCTTCGGCCCACCGAGCCCACGCCAACCAGCGATCACCCCGTACACAAGTTCAATTCCACACACACTAGGGTCGATCTATTGAGGGACAATTCTGCAAAGAAATGATTCTCACTGTAGCGTGAGACGTGATAATAAAGAGGCAATGAACCATGGACAGATAGAGACGCAGAGTGTTCCAATTGCCCGAGTGTTGTGGATAGGTAGGAATAAGTAGAGCATGCCTGGCAGTACAGAAACCAGTGTGGATGTACCCACCTCCACCATTGCCACCTGCACAGAAACAGGAACCAGCCCTGGCCACATAATCCCATAGGGACCTGAATTAGAGAATAATGTCTTACCCCGAAGATAGACATAAAATGTTGGAGTAACTCAACAGGTCAGCAGCATCTCTGGAGACAAGGAATGGATGACATAGAAACATTGAAAAATAGGTGCAGGTGGAGGCCATTCGGCCCTTCTAGTACGATGACTAAGGTGTGGGAGGGACAGAGAGAGGGTTACTTGAAGTTAGCAAAATCAATATTCATACCGAAGATAGAAACAAAAAGCTGGAGTAACTCAGCGGGACAGGCAGCATCTCTGGACATAAGGAATGGGTGACATTTTGGGTCGAGACCCTTCATACCACTGGGTTATGAACTGCCCAAGCGTATGGTCTGGTTATTATAAAATAAAATCTCTCCTTCTACAATTTGCTGGTGAAACTCATGCAACTGTAATATTTTTTAGAGAATGGCCTTCCATGGAAGAAATGAGCAGAATGTGTTCTCAGGTGTTGGATGACCTTAACACCTGCTTTAATGCAGAGCTTGTGGTGCGGTTACTGATTGGATTACAGTCTTATAACTCCTTCCAAACCATCACTTATCATCTGCAAGGCGTCTGGCGTACATGCTGTGTGAGATTACTGACTGCAGCCCTGGAGCTCAGCTATCTCTGCCAAAGATCATCCCTTCAAACGTTCCTCTGATGTGGGAATGTTGTCACCCGACGTGACAATGTCGATCTCGGCTTCCAGCTCGCTGGTGAGCAGAGAGAGGAATGAGAGTGAGGTTGGCTGGGTTTGTTCGCGAGACCCTGTTCTTTGTAAAGTAGGTGCATTCACAGCGCAAGAGACCCGGGTTCGATCCTGACTACAGGTGCTGTCTGTACAGAGTTTGTACCTTCTCCCCGTGACCTGCGTGGGCTTTCTCCGCTTTCCTCCCCACACTCCAAAGACGTACAGGTGTTATGTTAATTGTCTTCAGTAAAAAATTGTAAATTGTCCCTAGTGTGTGTAGGATAGTGTTAGTGTGTGGGGATCACTCGGGTCAAAGATAATGTGGCGTGATTGATATCAATAGAGTCCCACTGATTCCTACACTGTACGCTAGCAAGATGCACCCTGACTGGCAATTACTGTTTATATTCCAGTGCAGTATGTAGTGAATGGTTCAGTGATTGGTTAGATATACAGCATGGACACGGGCCCTTAACCCATAGAGTCTACACCAACACACTCGTTCTACATTATCCCACTTTCCCATCCACTCTCTCCACACTAGGGGGCAATTATCCTACAGACCCCGCACATCTTTGGGACGTGGGAGGAAACCAGTGCTCCCGGAGTAAACCCACGCAGTCACTGGTAGAACGTGCAAATTCCACACAGACAGAACCTCAGCTCAGGATTGAAGCCGGGTCTCTGGTGCAGTGAAGTAGCGGCACTACTCGCTGTGGGGGGGCAGAGTGAATGTGAGAGAGAGCCAGGGCTTCACATGCTGACTCCCTGCCATCTGTACCCAAGTTGATGTTTCAGTAAATCACAGAGCCACCACCATATATAACCATATAACCATATAACCATATAACCATAACAGCACGGAAACAGGCCATCTCGGCCCTTCAAGTCCGTGCCGAACATTTTTTAATTTTTTTTTAAAAAATTAAAAATAAATACTTCCCCCTAGTCCCATCTACCTGCACTCAGACCATAACCCTCCATTCCTTTCCCATCCATATACCCATCCAATCTATTTTTAAAGGATAACATCGAACCTGCCTCCACGACTTCCACTGGAAGCTCATTCCACATAGCTACCACTCTCTGAGTAAAGAAGTTCCCCCTAATGTTCCCCCTAAACTTCTGTCCCTTAATTCTCAAGTCATGTCCCCTTGTTTGAATCTTCCCTACTCTCAATGGGAAAAGCTTATCCACGTCCACTCTGTCTAACCCGCTCATAATTTTAAAGACCTCTATCAAGTCCCCTCTTAACCTGGACCATTTCCGACACTTCCCTACCATTCCTTGACCTCACTATCTCCATCGCAGGTGATAGACTCCTTACCGACAAAAAAAAAAAAAAAAACAACCAACTCCCCTCTTAACCTTCTGCGCTCCAAAGAATAAAGACCTAACTTGTTCAACCTTTCTCTGTAACTTAATAAGTTGCTGAAACCCAGGCAACATTCTAGTAAATCTCCTCTGTACTCTCTCTATTTTGTTGACATCCTTCCTATAATTAGGCGACCAAAATTGTACTCCATACTCCAGAATTGGCCTCACCAATGCCTTGTACAATTTTAACATTACATCCCAACTTCTATATTCAATGCTCTGATTTATAAAAGCCAGCACACCAAAAGCTTTCTTTACCACCCTATCTACATGAGATTCCACCTTCAGGGAACTATGCACAGTTATTCCTAGATCCCTCTGTTCAACTGCATTCCTCAATTCGCTACCATTTACCGTGTACGTCCTATTTTGATTTGTCCTGCCGAGATGTAGCACTTCACATTTGTCAGCATTAAACTCCATCTGCCATCTTTCAGCCCACTCTTCCAAATGGCCTAAATCTCTCTGTAGACTTTGAAAATCTACTTCATTATCCACAACACCACCTATCTTAGTATCATCTGCATACTTACTAATCCAATTTTCCACACCTTCATCCAGATCATTGATGTACATGACAAACAACAGTGGACCCAACACAGACCCCTGAGGCACCCCACTAGTCACTGGCCTCCAACCTGACAAACAGCCATCCACCATTACTCTCTGGCATCTCCCATTCAGCCACTGTTGAATCCATCTTGCTACTCCACCATTAATACCCAACAATTGAATCTTCTTAACCAACCTTCCATGAGGAACCTTGTCAAAGGCCTTACTGAAGTCCATATAGACAACATCCACTGCTTTACCCTCATCAATTTCCCTAGTAACCTCTTCGAAAAATTCAAGAAGATTAGTCAAGCATGACCTTCCAGGCACAAATCCATGTTGACTGTTCCTAATCAGACCCTGCTTATCCAGATGCTTATATATATTATCTTTAAGTATCCTTTCCATTAATTTGCCCACCACTGACGTCAAACTAACAGGTCTATAATTGCTAGGTTTACTCTTCGAACCCTTTTTAAACAACGGAACAACATGCGCAGTACGCCAATCCTCCGGCACTATTCCCGTTTCTAATGACATTTGAAATATTTCTGTCATAGCCCCTGCTATTTCTACACTAACTTCCCTCAATGTCCTAGGGAACATCCTGTCAGGACCTGGAGACTTAACACCTCCATCTCCTTCAGTCTGAAGAAGGGTCTCGATCCAAAACGTCATTTATGATCTGGATAGGACAGGTTTGGAGGGATATGGACCAAACACAGGCAGGTAGGACTAGTGTAGCTGGGAAATGTTGGCCGGTGTGGGCAACTTGGGCCAAAGGGCCTGTTTCCACGCTGTATAATGCCATGACTCTATGTAAGTTCTCCAGAGATGCTGCCTGACCCGCTGAGTTACTCCAGCACTCTGTGAAACGTCACCTATCCATGTTCTCCACAGATGCTGCCTGACCCGCTGAGTTACTCCAGCACTCTGTGTCCTTCTGTGCATTAACCAGCATCTGCAGTTGCTCATTTCGATGGACCTCCTGTTGGACTCTGTCATTCTGTGTCAAAGCCAATCAGGAAGATCTCCATTAGGCATCTTTCAATGGCTCCTGCGTGTTCAACATTGTCTCCTTATAATAAACAACGTGATTACGAGTTTGTAATGTTCTAGTGTGCCAGTGATCCATTGTGTAAACGGGACATTGACATCCTACTTCTACTGAGTTATTAACGTCATTAAAATCGGAATATTCTTTATGGAACCACATAAGAGTCATAAGAGTAGCATTGCGTGGCATAATCACCTGCTTTTAGTAAACCTTTTATCAAATAGACCAGTTTAAATTCCATGAATCAGCATCACAAAATGCAGGAATTATCATGAGTGCCGTTCACCAAAACACATTTCATAAAAGCTTCCTAATCCTTTTGATGGTTTGAACACCTGGTTCTGTAATTTGTCACAATAAACAAATCTATTTTGATGCAAAGGATTAATTTTATTGTCTGGGTTTGCGGGACAATGATAAATAAATGACTGTGGGAGTGTCTGCAGGTTGGTACTTGAGTGTTTAGGCCCAGATCTCAAACCTGAACCTGGGCCAAGGACACAGGTACAAGCAGACCCCCCAACAACCAGACTGAGACACAGCGGCAGGAAAGGCCATTCAGCCCCTCCAGTCTGCGATGCTGTTCAGCGAGAACATGACCCAAACCCACTTTCCATCAGATGCTGACTCTAGTCTTTATGCAGAGGGTGGTGAATCTGTGAAATTCATTGCCACAGACGGCAGTAGAGGCCAATTTATTGGTTGTATTTAAGGTGCAGAATGACAGATACCGGATTTGTACGGGTGTCCATAGACAACAGACAATAGACAATAGGTGCAGGAGTAGGCCATTCAGCCCTTCGAGCCAGCACCACCATTCAATGTGATCATGGCTGATCATCCACAATCAGTATCCCGTTCCAGCCTTTTCCCCTCATCCCTTGACTCCGCTATCTTTAAGAGCTCTATCTAACTCTCTCTTGAAAGCATCCAGAGAATTGGCCTCCACTGCCTTCTGAGGCAGAGAATTCCACAGATTCACAACTCTCTGGGTGAAAAGGTTTTTCCTCATCTTTGTTCTAAATGGCCTACCCCTTATTCTTAAACTGTGGCCCCTGGTTCTGGACTCCCCCAACATCGGGAACATGTTTCCCGATAATATATGGGGAGTAGGCAAGAGAATGAGGTTGAGAGGGAGAGAGAGATCAGCCATGATTGAATGGCAGAGTAGACATGATGGGCCAAATGGCCCACTCTCCTGCCTTCTCCCCATAATCCCTGACACATGTACTAATCAAGAATATGTCAAACTCTGCCTTAAAATGACCCAATGACTTGGCCTCCACTGCTGTTGATTAAAAAAAAATATCCCCCATCTCCTTTCTAAAGTACATCCTTTAATTCTGAGACTGTGGCCTCTAGTTCTGGACTCTCCCACTAGTGGAAACATCCTCTCCACATCCACTCTATCCAGGGCTTTCACTATTCGGTAAGTTTCAATGAAGTCCTTCCCTTCATCCTTCTAAGCTCCAGCGAGTACAGGCCCAGTGCTGTCAAACGCCCAACATATGTTAACCCACTCATTCCTGGGATCATTCTTGTAAACCTCCTCTGGACCTAACTGTGTTCTCATTGTTTGGTTTGGTTTAGTTTAGTTTAGTTCAGTTTAGATATTTGGCGCAGAAATAGATGTTTTGGCCCACCGAGTCCGCGCCGACCAGCGATCCCCGCACACAAACAATATACAACACACACTAGGGACAATTTACATTTACACCAAGCCAATTAACCTACAAACCTGCACATCTTTGGAGTGTGGGTTGAAACCGGAGATCTCGGAGAAAACCCACGCAGGTCACAGGGAGAACGTGCAAACTCCGTACAGACAGCACCCGTAGTCAGGATGGAACCCGGGTCTCTGGCGCTGTGAGGCAGCAGGTCTACCCGCTGCGTCACCATGCCGCCACAATGAGGGGAACGGCATCTTCTCAGCGTGTGTGGGTGCAGCAATACACGGCGTAGATTCTCAACCCAAGACCATGGGGTTCATTGAATAATTCAGATGTGGAGCCACGCTGCTCACAATAAACCTTCACTTCTCAATGTCTCTCTCACCATCTGTCACCCGGACTCTTAGTTTCCTGATGCAGTTTTTGATTTTATTGTTATTGCTGCAGCCATAAATATTGTATTCACTCTGCAAAACTACATGATCCTGGCGCAGAAGAAAGCTGTTCTTGTCGTGTGGCTGACATGTTGGGGTTACACTAATGGGGGGGCAGCACGGTGGGGCAGCGGGTAGAGCTGCTGCCTCACAGCGCCAGAGACCCAGGTTCGATCCTGACCACGGGTGCTGTCTCTACAGAGTTCACATGTTCTCCCTGTGACCACGTGGGTTTTCTTTGGGTGCCCCAGTTTACCCCCACACTACAAAGACGTGCAGGTTTGCAGGGTAATTGGATTTGGTAAAATTGTAAATTGTCCCGAGTGTGTGTAGGATAGTGTTAGTGTGCGGGGATCGCTGGTCGGCACGGACTCAGTGGGCCGAAGGGCCTGTCATTTCCCTTTCCTCTCTGCCCCTTTCTCTTTCTCTCTGTCTCTCTCTCTTTCCCTCTCTGTCCACCTCTCCCTCTCTGTGTCTCTCTCTCTGTCTCTCTCTGTATATCTCTTCCAACCATTGAGTCTATTGGACATTACAAACAACAGCCATGGACTATCAGCTGCCTTTGTTACACTAGAGACTTTGCACAGTTGCTTTGCACTTACATTGTTTTTTTTTATTGATTTAACTCTTTTTTTGTGTTTATTATATGATCTATGTTGTGCTGCTGCAAGTAAGAGAACCTCATTGTTCTGTTTTCAGTACATCCAACAATTAAACACTCTCGACTCTCTTGATACTTGACATTCTCTTCCTATTACCTTCTGACCCTTTTTCCTGTCTCTCTCTCTCCCTCCCCCTCTCTCTCCCTCCCTTTATCTCTCCTCCCTCACCCCCCCCTCCCTTGTTCTCCACTTCGCTCTGTATTCCAATCATTCCTCTCCATCAGTGACCGACACAAACCACTCGTGCTGCTACAGTAATCATTGGAGACAGCAAGAGAAAGACCTCAGTGATCAATGCTGCCCTCGTGCCTGCCTCGACTTCTGAACTTCATTGGACTATGATTGGAGTCACAGAAACATAGAAAACAAGTGCAGGAGTCGGCCATTCGGCCCTTTGAGCCAGCACTGCCATTCAATATGATCGTGTAAAATCAGTACCCCGTTCCTGCTTTCTTCCCATAACTGTTCCTCAAATAGGAACCTGAGGGGTAACATTTTCACACAAAGGGTGGTGGGTGTATGGAACAAGCTGCCGGAGGAGGTAGTTGAGGCTGGGTCTATTGCAATGTTTTTGAGAAACAGTTCGACAGGTACATGGATAGGACAGGTTTAGAGGGATATGGGCCAAACGCAGGCAGGTGGGACTAGTGTAGCTGGGACATGTTGGCCGGTGTGGGCAAGTTGTGCTGAAGGGCCTGTTTCCATGCTGTATCACTCTATGACTATGACACTGTTCTGGACCTAGACCTGGTGCAGAAACTGGAAGCCACCTCCTCCTGGTCTCATTCTCCACCGCCGGTGAAGTTGACCCTTGTTGATCTCATCAGTTTCAGTGACAGAGTGGAGCGCTCGTCTATTCCAGCTTCTTCTCCTCTCTCCCACGGGGTCAGGTCTCATCGTCAGACACTATGGCATCAATCTCCCCGTATACCCGATCACCTTGAGGCTGCTGTCTTGAAGACCTTGTCTCTCACGCTTGCACTCAACATTCATTGATTTTTGTCAAACTACGTTTTTTTTCTTCCCGACGCAATCTTTCAGTGTTGAACATGAAGGTAAATCAGCCGTGGGCAAGAGCAGCGAGTTGCAAACGCACTCACGTTCTCGTCGTCTAACTCAGAGTTAATCTTGGACTAATTCAGCCTGTGGATATCCTGAGGACATATCACCACGTGTGAGTTGTGTGTGTAGACACACGCACCATAATATGTGACACCCCCCCCGCCCCCACCCACATGTGTCATTACAGCATTTGGGCAGAACTTTCTCAACTCCCTCCTCTCCATGTAGAAGATGCCTGTTGCCTCCAGAATAGAGCCTGAGAATTACAACAGCACAGAAACAGGCCCTTCGGCCTGGTATGGTGGCACAGCGGTAGAGTTGCTGCCTTACAGCGCCAGAGACCCGGGTTCGATCCTGACTATGGGTGCTATCTGTACAGAATTTGTACATTCTCCCTGTGACCATGTGGGTTTTCTCCGGGTGCTCCGGTTTCCTCCCACATCCGAAAGACATACAGGTTTTTAGTTTAATTGGCTTCGGTAAAATGGTCAATTGTCCCTAGTGCGTATGATAGGGTAATGTGCAGGGTGATTGCTGGTTGGTGCGCAGTCAGTGGGCCAAATGGCCTGTTTCCACGTTGTATCTCTCATGTAAAGTCTAAAGTCCCTCCATCACCTCTGATGCTCCATAGAAACCAATCCAAGTTTGTCCAATGTCTCCTGATAGCTCATACCTCTAATCCAGGCAGCATTCTGGTAAATCTCCTCCAAAGCCTACACATCCTTCCTGTAATGGGGTGACCAGAACTATGCTCAATGCTGCAAAAACAGCCTAACCAAGTGTGGAGGTCTCCTGAAGCTAGTCGCTAATCTCGAGGCACAGCAGAGAGAGCCGATGAGCCGATCGCAACTGATGATCAGCAGGACTACGCTGAAGCCGGCAGAGAGATGGATTGAGAAGGTGGTTATCCCCAATGAGGGAGAATCTGAAGAGAGTGGACCAGAGAGACATCACGCAGTGTGGCTCTGGAGACGGGTTTGATGAAGGAACACTGTGAATTTTTAGTTTAGTTTAGAGATACGGCGCGGAAACAGGCCCTTCAGCCCACCGAGTCCATGCCGACCAGTGATCCCTGCACATTGACACCACCCTACACACACAAGGGACAATTTACATTTACCAAGCCAATTAACCTACAAACCTGCACGTCTTTGGAGTGTGGGAGGAAACCGAAGATCTCGGAGAAAACCCACGCGGGTCACGGGGAGAACGTACATACTCCATACAGACAGCACCCGTAGTCAGGATTGAACCCAGGTCTCTGGCGCTGTGAGGCAGCAACTCTACCACTGTAAGTGTGTGGGGATCGTTGGTCGACTCAGTGGGCCGAAGGGCCTGTTTTCGCGCTGTATCTTTGTATCTCTAAAAGTTTGACTTTGTGTAGAACCTGCGTACATCAGAGTACACTGATGGTGCATGGCTCCCCCTCTCTCTACCTGGATAGGTAATGTACAGGCTAAAAACATCTGCAGGTTTAACACTACAATATATCACAGAGGGACGGGTTTTCCAGGAATTACCCAATTCCTAAATTATTCATATAATACTCAGCCCACGGCTCCATTGAAATATATATGTCAGATCTTCCCACTGTGCATCCTGTGTGAATCAGTCGCCCCACTAGAGGAGGGGAATATGGAACAGACAGCACTCAGTCACTGCACACTCATCCTTTATCATTCTAAAATAAATCATCATTCATAATTAAAAATATACAATCCAAAACTGTACAAACTCAATAGATTCTTTGTTCATAAGTGATAGGAGCAGAATTAGGCCATTCAGCCCATCAAGTCTATTCCGCCATTCAATCATGGCTGATCTATCTCTCCCTCTCAACCCCATTCTCCTGCCTTCTCCCCATACCCCCTGACACCGGTACTAATCAAGAATCTATCCATCTCTGCCTTAAAAATATCCACTGACTTGGCCTCCACTTCCTCATATAACCTCATCAATGGATAAAGCCTTGCCTGGGCCATCGGAGAGAATCAACAAGAGATGGAAGTTGTGTAGGAAGGAACTGCAGATGCTGGTTTACACTGAAGATAGACGCAAAATGTGGAGTAACCCAGTGGGACAGGCAGCATCTCTGGGGTGACGGAATGGGTGACGTTTCGGCTCGAGATGGAAGTTGGCAGGGGAGATGATGGCCAATATCTCAAGGACCACAGAAGGTACAATGCTTCATGACATGTGCTGGGTGATGCTGCTATCCATGGTCCTGATGTTTGGAAGGAAGATTTGCACAAAATGGATTTATGGCCCAACATATTAACCAGCAAAGCCTTCATTAATTTTTGGGATATCAAGTGGGCATAAAGGATCAGATTGCAAAGCATATTTCAGACCTGAGTAACGATGACTCTCCTGCTGATTAATGTAGAACTTTCTAAACATTTATTAAATTCTGACAGTCCAATATTCTGCCTCTTGGAGTAGGCAGCATGAATGATTTAAAAACATGATCATCTTTTCATGAGGATCAAGAATGCATTAGTCTTTCTCCGACATGGAACAGTGAAATGTCACTTCTGTCAGGCAGACACAAAGTGCGCTGGAGGTAAATATTAATGAGTTGGAGCAGTCCCCTCAGCCTGGATCGGCCGGGAACACGAGCTGTGGATGCTGGATGATCAGGGAACGGCCAGATTGGCTTCTCCAAACATGGGCCAGCTCAGCAAGCCCAGAATCATCACCGCACTCAGTCTGAACATACCCTCACCATGGGAATGCACACACACACAGCCTATAGAATCCATACACACTGCCTATAGAATCCATGTACACTGCCTATAGAATCCATACACTGTCTATAGAATCCATACACACTGCCTATAGAATCCATACACACTGCCTATAGAATCCATGCACACTGCCTATAGAATCCATAGACACTGCCTGTAGAATTCATACATGCCGCCTATAGAATCCATACACACTGCCTATAGAATCCATACACACTGCCTATAGAATCCATACACTGCCTATAGAATCCATACACATGACCTATAAAATCCACACCGCATATTGAATCCATTCACACATACTATAGAATCCATATGCATCATATAGAGTCCATACACACCGCCTATAGAGTGCACACACACTGTCTATAGAGTTCATACAGATTGCCTATAGAATCCATACACACATCACATGGGAGTCATACACGCAGCCTATAGATTCCATGCACGTCGTCTATAGAGTCCATACACACAGCCTATAGTGCACACACACATCCCATAGAATACATACACTGGGTCTATAGAATCCATACGCTCAACACATAGAACATACACACACAGCCTGTAGAATCCATACACACCACCTATGGAATCCGTACACATATAGAATCCACACACAGCACCTATAGAATCCGTACACATCATATAGAATCCATACACACCGCCTATAGAGTGCAACCCCCAGCCTACAGACCAGTTGGGGTGGAACCCGGGTCTCTGACACTGCAAGGCAGTAGGTCTACTGCTATACTCGACTAATCTAATCTAAACTACCAATCCCATTAGCCTGCGATGTGGTCCCTCTCCCTGTCACCCATTAGTTCCTCTGCACCGTGCTGCCTCGAATGCATTTTAAAAGTAATTCTCCAAGTGTAATTTCAGATCCTCGACACTCTGTACAACCCAAGTCATGCTGACAGCCAACAGATGCTGAGTGGGAATTAAGACAATGGCTAGTGTTGATGTGGAGAGAAACAGACTGATCTCAGATGGAGGGACAGTGAAGAAACTAGGAACAGCGTTGATAAATCACTTTAATGTTTCCCTGACGCAGCTACTTCCCTGAAAAATAGCTTTTAGTTGTGTAATTGCATTTAGATTGGAATCTTAAACCTTCCGCTTGATACCATCCTCCATCGACACAGAGGCTGGGCCTGTGTTGGTGGATTCTCTGATAATGGTTCACTGTTTACGCCAGGACTTTAGCCTGGGCAGCTGAGGCACGCGGCAGGCTGCAACAGAACCGAACACATTTGTTTCCAGACCTTAAAGATACTGCGCGGAAACAGGCCCTTCGGCCCAGCACATCTGTGATGACCAGTGATCCCGCACACTATCCTACACACACAGGGACAATTCACAATTTTACCAAAGCCAATTAGCCTAAAAACCTGCACGTCTTTGGGGTGTGGAGGGAAACCGGAGCATCCAGAAAAAACCCACACGGTCACAGGGAGAACGTAGAAACTCCGTACAGACAGCAGCCATAGCCAGGATCGAACCCGGGTCTCTGGCACTGTGAGGCAGCAACTCTACCGCTGCGCCACCATGCTGCCCCTGTGCCTATAGGTACATGAATGTGGAGGCAGAGGAGATTGGTTTAAGCTGGCATCATATTTGGCATGGGCATTGTGGGCCAAAGGGCCTGTTCAGGTACTGTACTGGAGATAATGCAGCAAATGCCGTCCTTTGAATAATGCCCACAACTCAAATAAACATGAATAAAAATAACCTTTGGCAAAGGAACCAGATTTAAAAGTAATTGAAAGCTCTAAAACAGACAAAAATGATTTATATTCAACATTTTGTCACTTAACTCTGAAACACATTAAGGAGCGGATTCCTTAATGAAGTGTAATGGTTTGTTCCATGAGCTATGAAGCCGGCCTAAGGTACCAGCGTTGTTGCGGTAATCGCACATATTTTGGGCACCCTGCTGTAAGAATGTCTGGGGAGAAGGAATGCGAGACCCTTCTTCAGACTGAAATCTCTGAAGTAGGGTCTCGACCTGAAACGTCACCCATTCCTTCCCTCCACAGATGCTGCCTGTCCCGCTGAGTTACTCCAGCACTTTGTGTTTATCTTCGAATTAAACCAGCATCTGCAGTTCCTTCCTCCACATAGGAAGGATGTTAAGCTGGAAACGGCGCAGAGAAGATTTACGAGGATGTTGCCAGGACTCGAGGGTCTGAGCTACAGGGAGAGGTTTGGCAGGCTAGGACATTATTCCTTGAAGCGGAGGCTGAGGGTGATCTTACAGAGGTGCAGAAGGTCATGAGGGGAATAGATCGGGTAAATAAACAGGGTCTCCTAGGGTTGGGGAATCAAGAATGAGAGGGTATAGGTTGGTGAAAGGGGGTGGTGGGTGTATGGAACCAGCTGCCAGAGGAGGTAGTTGAGGCAGGGACTATCCCAACATCTAAAAGGCACATAGACAAGTACATGGAAAGGAAATGTTTAGAGGTTCAGCAGTTTAAATGTACAAAATCATGAGAGGAATAGATCGGGTAGATGCACAGTGTCTCTTGCCCAGAGTAGGGGAATCGAGGACCAGAGGACATAGGCTCAAGGTGAAGGGGAAAAGATTTAATAGGAATCCGAGGGGTAACTTTTTCTCACAGAGGGTGGTGGGTGTATGGAACGAGCTGCTGGAGGAGGTAGTTGAGGCTGGGACTATCCCATTGTTTAAGAGACAGTTAGACAGGTACATGGATAGGACAGGTTTGGAGGGATATGGACCAAGCGCAGGCAGGTGGGACTAGTGTAGCTGGGACATGTTGGCTGGTATGGGCAAGTTGGGCCAGTTTCCACACTGTATCACTCTTTGACTTTATGACACTAGGGATATGAGCCAAATGCGGGCAAATGTGACTAGCTTAGATGGGGCATCTGGGCCAGCATGAATTTGGGCCGAAGGGCCTGTATCGTGATGTGTGCGTCTATAACACCATGGTTGGTTTTGGTGTTGCTGGTAGAGGGAATGAATGTTCCTCAAAGCCTGTTTGTGACCTCCAAACACACACACACACACACACACACACACACACACACACACACCAAAGGGCAGCTCGGTGTCCCATCCAAAAATCAACCGCTGCACCAAACACAACACTGCTTTACGTCTGATTTTCAATCGTTGTCCTGTGGTTATTTATCATGGCCAAACGGATAGGGTTAACATGGTTCCTGATGCACAGGCTGGGTGTTAGTCACTTCCAAGGACACGCAATCAAAGACCTGCCGTTGCTGTGTGGCATTGTGGATGTTGAGAGTCACAGTGTGCATCCACACACACACACTGCAGTGCGGGAAAGGTACAGTATTAAATAAAACGCGGGCAGCATTAACACTGCCATTGTGAGTGCAACACAGCCCCTGAAGTGATTCCAAGGCCATAATCAAGTCATTGCCTCCTGATAACTATTATTATTCCACCCTACAGCAGCTCTGATGTAGCAGGCACAGGCTCAGCACAATTGGAATATTGTAGTTTGGTACCTGAGGTTCTTCACGTTAGAGAGATCTCGCATCGCCTCCGCATTAAGTCGATCTGCAATCTGACTTGAGTTCTCTCCACACAGACTTCTGTTGGGAACATTAACTTGTCTCTGGATGGCCGTTGATCGGTGTTGAGTCACACAGCATGGACGCAGGCAATTTGGCCCATCGTGTCCCTGCTGACCGTCAAGTGGACAGAAGGAACTGCAGATACTGGTTTACCAAAAAATAAAGTATAAAGCACTGGAGTAACTCAGCGGGTCAGGCAGCATCTGTGAAGAACATGGATAGATGACGTTTCACAGAGTGCTGGAGTAACTCAGCGGGTCAGGCAGCATCTGTGGAGAACATGGATAGGTGACGTTTCACAGAGTGCTGGAGTAACTCAGCGGGTCAGGCAGCATCTGTGGAGCGAAGGAAATGGGCAACCTTTCGGGCCGAAACCCTGAAGGAAATAGGCAATGTTTTGGGCCGAAACCCGGAAGGGTTTCGGGCCGAAACGTTGCCTATTTCCTTCGCTCTATAGATGCTGCCGGAACATGGATAGGTGACGTTTCACAGAGTGCTGGAGTAACTCAGCGGGTCAGGCAGCATCTCTGGAGAACATCGATAGGTGACGTTTCACAGAGTGCTGGAGTAACTCAGCGGGTCAGGCAGCAATTCTGGAGAACATGGATAGATGGCATTTCAGGTCTGAAGAAGGGTCCTGACCCAAAACATCACCTATCCATGTTCTCCAGTAATGTTCCTGACCAGCTGAGTTACTCCAGCACTCAGCATCTGACCATTAGGTACCAGTCTACACAAATCCCACTGGCCATTACTCAGGATGGGACAGGTTTCTGGATTAGATGCCCCCCTCTAATCCCAGTGTCCCACCTGGGTTCCACCCATTCCTCCCCTCCCCCTCCCCCTCCCCTTCCACCCACATTCTTTCCTCTGGCTTCACAATTCTCAACTTTTCTCTCCTTATCTCATATCTTTTGTCTTTTCATTTCTGGCCTTTGTCCAATAATCTGCCCCTCAAATGTGTCCACCTATCTTTACAGCTCAATAAAGTCACCCCTCAGCCTCCTAAGCTCCAAGTAAGTCTCAGCCCATCCAGCCTCTCACAATAACTCAAGCCTGTAACATCCTGGTGAACCTCTTCTGCAACCTTTCCAACATAGTGACAAGTCCGAAGAAGGGTCTCGACCCGAAACGTCACCCATTCCTTTGCTCCAATGATGCTGCCTGTTACGTAGAAACATGGACTTTAAAAAAATAGGTGCAGGAGTAGGCCATTCGGCTCTTTGCGCCTGCACCACCATTCAATATGATCATGGCTGATCATCCAGAATCAGTATTAAAGAAGGAACTGCAGATGCTGGAAAATCGAAGGTACACAAAAATGCTGGAGAAACTCAGCGGGTGCAGCAGCGTCTATGGAGCGAAGGAAATAGGCAACGTTTCGGGCCGAAACCCTTCTTCAGACGTTTCAAAGTTTCGGGCCGAAACCCTTCTTCTGAAGAAGGGTTTCGGCCCGAAACGTTGCCTATTTCCTTCGCTCCATAGATGCTGCTGCACCCGCTGAGTTTCTCCAGCATTTTTGTGTACCATCCGGAATCAGTACCCCGGTTCCTGCTTTCTCCCCATATCCCTTGATTCCGTTAGCCCCAAGAGCTATATCTGGACTATTGGGGGAGTCCAGAACCAGGGGCCACAGAATAAGAATAATTGGTAAGCCATTTAGGCCAGGTGAGGAAAAACGTTTTCACCCAGAGAATTGTGAATCTGTGGAATTCTCTGCCACGGAAGGCAGTGGAGGCCGATTCACTGGATGTATTCAAGAGAGAGTTAAGGGCCTGTCCCACTTGGCCGTCATTTGCGCATAATTTACGCGACATCATTTATGGTGGGCATTACGAGCGCATCTTGACACGCACGTGATGCGCGCATGGTGGCCATTACGAGCGCATGGTGCATGATGACATAGGCAGTGACCCGCAGCCGTGAGCGGCGTTGCAGGATTTTGTGATGTACAAAATCTTCGCGCGCCATCTGCGTGACGTGCAAATGATGGCCAAGTGGGACAGGCCCTTTAGATATAACTTAGGGCTAACGGAATCAAGGGATATGGGGAGAAAGCAGGAACGGGGTACTGATTCTGGATGATCAGCCATGATCATATTGAATGGCGGTACTGGCTCGAAGGGCCGAATGGCCTACTCCTGCACCTATTGTCTATGTTTCTATGTTTCTAACTCCAGCACTTTGTGTCTATCTTCAGTGTAAACCAGGCTCTGCAGTTCCTTCGTACAGGTGAATGTGGGGCATTGAGAGGCTAGCTTGAGGGGTAATGTGTACTCTGAGGATGGCGATCCGGAGCGGGATTATCCCAAAGACATCCTTCTTTGCAAGAGACATTCTCACATGAGGCCATGTCAACTTGAGCTCTTTATGATTTATATAAAAGCGCGTTTCCAAGCGGTGCCTGGTTCCATTTGATTGAAATATTGCATTCAACGCTTGCTCGGTGAGGCCCAGGGAGTTAATGTTCAATTCAAATAAAAGTGAAGAAACAAATAACGTTAAAATTTCAAGTGATGCTGTAGCTAATGTCTCCTTTATTTATGGTGAATTGGTGAAGGAAATGGATTCAGGACATTATTCTATCCTGTTCAATTTACAAGCTAACTCAATGCTTATTCCAGTGATGTGTGGGATGAAAATATCCAGTAGCAACACTAGACCTTTGCAATCAACGCCTTCAATGTTCAGCCATTATGCTGGGCTCTCCAGCGACAGAGACTGTGGAGGTGTGGGTGTGCCCATTGTACATCACTGACTGCCCTTGAGATGTTGGCGTGAGCCGACATCATTAACGGGTGGCACCTCCTCCAGAGAATACAGCCCCACAAACCTCTTCCGGGATTTAGGCTCGGAGACGATCAAGGAGACACAAGGAACTGCAGGTGCTGGAATCTTGAGTGGAGTACCAAGCGCTGGAGTAACTCAGCGGGTCAGGCAGCATCTCTGGAGGACATTTGAGTAGTGCGGGTGTCAGGGGTTATGGGGAGAAGGCAGGAGAATTGGGTTAGGAGGGAGAGATAGATCAGCCACGATTGAATGGCAGAGTAGACTTGATGGGCCAATTGGCCTAATTCTGCTCCTATCACTTATGACCTTGACATTGTGACCCATCTTCAAACTTCGAAAAGGAGCATTGAGATGTTCCCCTGACCTGCAAAGGGGGGCCAACGGCAGCCACAAAGCGCTGGAGTAACTCAGCGGGACAGGCAGCATCTCTGGAGAAAAGGAATGTGTGATCCAACCACTCTCTTCAGCCTGCAAGCCCAGGTAACATCCTGGTAAATCTCCTCTGCACCCTCTCTAAGTTAATGACATTGTCCTAATATAAAGGCATGAGAAATGGCCAGGGTGGGAGGCATGAGAGGTGAAGAGGCAACAAAAGCTTTTCATAAGGTCATAAGATCATGTGATAGGAGTAGAATTAGGCCATTCGGCCCATCGTCTACTCCACCATTCAATCATGGCTGATCTATCTCTCCCTCCTAACCCCATTCTCCTGCCTTCTCCCCATAACACCTGACACCCGTACTAATCAAGAATCTATCTATCTCGGTCTTAAATATATCCACTGACTTGGCCTCCACAGCCGTCTGTGGTAAAGAATTCCACAAATTCACAACCCTCTGACTAAAGAAATCCCTCCTCATCTTCCGAAAGAAATGTCCTTTAATTCTCAGGCTGTGACCTCTAGTCCTAGACTCTCCCACTAGTGGAAACATCCTCTCCACATCCACTCTATCCAGGCCCTTCACTATTCGGTAAACTTTCAATGAGGTGGCCCCTCATCCTTCTAAACTCCAGCGAGTACAGGCCCAGTGCCGTCAAACGCTCGCCATGCCTCGGTACACGTGACAATAAACTAAATTGAAACACCATTGATGGGCTGAATAGATTCCTCATTATGTCCGACATTTTAATGCAAGGTTAATTTTGCTTTAAGAGCTGCATATTGTGCTGTTCGTTAGGTGAAAGAAATGACTTTCATTCACTGCTAAAGAAGTGATTTTCTCTGTAAGCAGAAGGTTTCAGTTGGCAATCTCCACCCTCAAGGGGTGCTGCCTCTTCTACAGAGTGCATTATGTTTTCCATTAAGAGTAAACTGCTTCTGGCCAAATGCACTCTCTCATTTTCTTTTTCAAATGCGCATTTCACTTTTGGATAACAGCCGACAGGTCTTGATGGAGTAGAAGAATGTGTCGTGTAGGGAGGAACCGCAGATGCTGGTTTACACCGAAGATAGAAACAAAGTGCTGGAGGAACTCAGCGGGACGGGCAGCGTCTCTGGTGAGAAGGAACAGGTGACGTTTCAGGTCGAGACCCTTCTTCAGCAAGATCAGTCGATCTTCATTGCGATCATCCCTGCCTCAACTACCTCCTCCAGCAGCTTGTTCCATACAATCATCACCCTTTGTGTGAAAAGGTTACCCCTCAGATTCCTATTAAATGTTTGCCCAAACTGTACCTTAAACCTATGTCCTCTGGTTCTCGATTCCCCCACTTTGGGCAAGAGACTCTGTGCATCTACCCGATTTATTCCTAGTCAGAGGAAAACAATAATAATAATAATAATAATAGATTTATTTTATATAGTGCTTTTCAGGACTCAAAGTCGCTTTACAATTGAGAGTCAGGAATAAACAAAACAAAATAGAGCAGTAAGACAGAGGGGAGGGGAACATGGGACTAAGGGTATGCAGATGTGAAGAGATGGGTCTTGAGGCGGGACTGGAAGATGGTGAGGGACTCAGAATTTCGGACCGGTTGTGGGAGGGAATTCCAGAGCCTGGGAGCTGCCCTGGAGAAGGCTCTGCCTCCAAAAGTGCAGAGGTTTGAATTCGGAGTGGAGAGGAGACCAGCTGATGTGGATCTGAGGGACCGTGAGGGTTGGTAGGGGGAGAGGAGGTCAATGAGATAAGGGGGGGCCAGGTTGTTGAGGGCTTTGTAGGTGAGGACCAGGATTTTGATTCTAATGCTAGTCACCTATCCATGTTCTCCACAGATGCTGCCTGACCCGCTGAGTTACTCCAGCACTCTGTGAAACGTCACCTATCCATGTTCTCCACAGATGCTGCCTGACCCGCTGAGTTACTCCAGCACTCTGTGAAACGTCACCTATCCATGTTCCCCACAGATACTGCCTGACCCGCTGAGTTACTCCAGCACTCTGTATCCTCAACATATTGATTCTTAGCAGGACCACTTTCCTCCTGCTTTTACTCCAGGCATGTTTTGCCCTTCACTGTGTACACTGGCTGGTGAGTTCCCAATTAAAGACAAGATTCTCAGGGAAAAGCAAAGGTGATTAATGATAACATCCATTAATGTTTTTTGTGTGGAGAGTCACAGGGGAATAAAGCCATGGAGTTACTCAGACTGACAATGCACAAGTAACAGCTGCCTGCACCATTAGCACAGAGAAACACATCACATTTAATGGTCTTATGTCATCTGAGCCTTTAACTGTTACATTTCAGTGGTACATTCCACAAATTAGTTGTTGCCTCAGACTGAATTACAGAGAACAAAGTCTTTTAATCTAGTTTAGTTTAGAGATACAGCACGGAAACAGGCCCTTCGGCCCACCGAGTCCATGCCAACCAGCGATCCCCGGACATGAGCACCAATTAGCCTGAAAACCTGTAGGTCTATGGAGTGTGGGAGGAAACCGGAGCACCCGGAGAAAACCCACGCAGGTCACGGGGAGAACGTGCAAACTCCACACAGTCAGCACCGGTATTCAGGATGGAACCCGGGTCTCTGGCACCGGTATTCAGGATGGAACCCGGGTCTCTGGCGCTGTGAGGCAGCAGCTCTACCCGCTGCGCCACCGTGCCGACCCAGGGTCCGTAACTCATTTGGTTTATTATTGTCACGTGTACCTATGTATCTATGTATCTATATATCTATGTACCGATGTACAGTGGAAAGCTTTGTTTGTGTGCGATCCAGTCACATCATAGAGTACATGAGCACAATCAATCCACACACACGCACAACAGGTTGTGTAAAGATAAAAATATCAGAGTGCCGAATATAGCGTTACATCTTTGTAGTGTTACAGTTGCAGAGGAAAAAGTGCCAAGTCTGCAATGAGGCAGGTTGGAAGATTCGACTGCACCCCAGCTAATGGGAGAATTGCTCAGTCGTCTGATTACATTTGTTATAGAGTTGCAGTATGGTACAGCACAGAAAGGGCCTTTCAGCCCATCATGTCCGTGCTAACCCTTGTTTCCTGCATCAACGTTGAGCATGGTTCCAAAACCGGCAATACAGACACCCCCCGACTTACACAACTGGCGACTTGTGTAAACCCGCACGTACGTAAACAATTCTGTGGTGGTCAGTCTCTGGTGCGATCCAGGCAGTTTGTAATTCCCACTACACTGTACGATCACTCAGGTTTACATCGGAAACAAGGCAGCAATGGCGGCGCTGCTTACCCAGAAGGCAGCGGGCCACAGAAAGTGCCCAAGGGTGAGAGTTGGTGATTACAACTTATGTAAAACTTGACTTACATCACGGTTCATGGAACGTAAGCCTAATGTACGTCAGGGAGTGCCTGTATATTCCGGCCATGTTCACAAATAACGACAGCCAGGAAGGCAAACGTAATGCTAGCATTTATTTCTAGAGGGCTAGAATATTAAAACAGGGATGTTATGTTGAGGCTCTATAAGGTGTTGCTCAGGCAACATTTGGAGTATTGTGAACAATTCTGGGCACCATATCTGAGGAAGGATGTGCTGGCTCTGGAGAGGGTCCAGAGGAGGTTTACTGGAAAGATCCCAGGAATGAGTGGGTTAACCTATGATGAGCGTTTGACAGCGCTGGGTCTGTACTCGCTAGATGTTTAAAAGAATGAGGGGGGACCTCATTGAAACGTACTGAACAGTGAAAGGCCTGGTTAGAGTGGATGTGGAGAGGATGTGTCCACTAGTGGGACCGTCTAGGACCAGAGGTCACGGCCTCGGAATTAAAAGACTTTCCTTTAGGAAGGAGATGAGGAGGAATTTCTTTAGTCAGAGGGTGGTGAATCTGTGGAATTCATTGCCACAGAAGGCGGTGGAGGCCAAGTCAGTGGATACTTTTAAGGCAGAGATAGATTATTGATGGGTGTCAGGGGTTATGGGGAGAAGGCAGGTGAATGGGGTTGAGGGGGAAGATAGATCAGCCCTGAACGAATGGTGGATGGGCCGAATGGCCTAATTCTGCTCCTATCGCTTATGAACTTATGTACGATATTAAAATAGCAGACACGTGACCTTTTCCCTTCTCCTGAGAGTGAAAACTGCGATGTGCTTTCACAAATAGAGACATTGAACACATTGAAACATTAGTCAGGCTCATCCTGGTGTTGCTTTTATTTCTCAGCTTGGAGGAATGGATGAGCCCACTTGATCTCTCAGCTAATCCAACCATAAAGGACCTGTGTTTGTCCGTGACAGTCTCCAACTGCCTCTTAAATACATCCACTCACCATACCCGAGTCGATTACAGTTATTGATCATTTGTTTAAAATTCCAAGCAAGGCAGCAGCAAGCAGTTACATCCTGATTGATCTTGTCTCCCATCCTGACATTAGTATTACATTTGTCTTTGCAGACAGGATGAATAATGTTGAGATCCACCAATGAATCTCTTGCTCCAGGGTTGAGATGAAGATGTTGGATGTTGGAGAGGTCCAATTCATCTTACAGAAACAAGCGGCCTTACTCTGCAAGATGCCCGTGCAAACAAGGGCCTTACCCTGCAAGATGCCCGTGCAAACACGAGCCTTACCCTGCAAGATGCCTCTGCAAACAAGGGCCTTACCCTGCAAGATGCCCGTGCAAACACGAGCCTTACCCTGCAAGATGACTCTGCAAACACGAGCCTTACTCTGCAAGATGCCCGTGCAAACAAGAGCCTTACCCTGCAAGATGACTCTGCAAACAAGGGCCTTACCCTGCAAGATGCCTCTGCAAACAAGCGGCCTTACCCTGCAAGATGCCCGTGCAAACAAGGGCCTTACCCTGCAAGATGCCTCTGCAAACACGAGCCTTACCCTGCAAGATGCCTCTGCAAACACGAGCCTTACCCTGCAAGATGCCCGTGCAAACAAGAGCCTTACTCTGCAAGATGCCCGTGCAAACAAGAGCCTTACTCTGCAAGATGCCCGTGCAAACAAGGGCCTTACTCTGCAAGATGCCTCTGCAAACAAGCGGCCTTACCCGGCAAGATGCCCGTGCAAACAAGAGCCTTACCCTGCAAGATGCCTCTGCAAACAAGAGCCTTACTCTGCAAGATGCCCGTGCAAACAAGAGCCTTACCCTGCAAGATGCCTCTGCAAACAAGAGCCTTACTCTGCAAGATGCCCGTGCAAACAAGAGCCTTACTCTGCAAGATGCCTCTACAAACAAGGGCCTTACCCTGCAAGATGCCTCTGCAAACAAGCGGCCTTACTCTGCAAGATGCCCGTGCAAACAAGAGCCTTACCCTGCAAGATGCCTCTGCAAACAAGAGCCTTACTCTGCAAGATGCCCGTGCAAACACGAGCCTTACCCTGCAAGATGCCCGTGCAAACAAGAGCCTTACCCTGCAAGATGCCCGTGCAAACACGAGCCTTACCCTGCAAGATGCCCGTGCAAACACGAGCCTTACCCTGCAAGATGCCCGTGCAAACAAGGACTTCTTATCCACATCACGCTGACATGGGAGGACATCACTTCAATGTCGCTGGAGCTGAATCTTACGATGTTCGCATCCACCACACTGTGCGAGTTCCTTCACTGGAAAGACCGCAGTGGTTAAAGCAGGAGTTTACCGTTCCTCCCACGCTCCAAAGACGTGCAGGTTTGTAAGTTAATCGGCTTCTGTGAATGATCTCTAATATGTTGGGTAGAAATAGTGTACGTGTGATCGCTGGTTGGTGCGATCCTGGTGGGCCAAAGGGTTAGGGTGCTATACCTCCAAACTAAACTAAACATTTGGACAGGGACGTGGATAGGAAAGGTTTAGAGGGATGGGGCAGGCGTGGGTAGATGGGATTGGCATGGATGAGTTGGGCCAAAGGGCCTGATTCTGTGCTGGATAACGCTGAGTCTAATCGACAATAAATAACATGGAATAAAGCTGGCCTTCTGCAGCTGGAACATTGCGGCTTTCAAAGCCAATCCCCTCAGCGCAGTGTCGGCAAACATCAGATACTATTAATTTTTAATGATGAACATTATAAAGTAGAATTAGTAAGATGCAATGTGGTACTGACGATCTTCATTTGCGTTTGTGTATCGATTGAAAAATCTAATTGTTATTTTCTGTGAAGGAGATTTGTATGTGAGGTTCCAAGGTCTGTGTGGTAGTTTAACGGTGTGAACATTGAAATCTCCAATGTTGGATAACTACCTAACCCTCCCCCTGTCCCTTCTTCCCTTCATTACCCCCCTTCTTTACACCAACCTTCTCCCCAGTACCACACCTAGACTCACACCAGCCCCTCCCTTCCCATCCGCATTCCTTCCTCCAGCTTCACAATTCACAACTCTTCAATCCTTTTGTCTCACACCTTCTGTCTTCTCATCTCTGGCCTTTGTCCAACCATCTGCCCATCAACAGTCCCCCTCACCTGTAACCACCTATTACCTGTCAGGCTTTGTCCTGCCCCTCCTCTCCTCCGGCTTTCTTCCCCCGGTCTGGAGAAGGGTCCAGATCCAACACGTCACCTATCCATGTTCTCCACAGATGCTGCCTGACCCGCTGAGTTACTCCAGCACTCTGTGAAACGTCACCTATCCATGTTCTCCACAGATGCTGCCTGACCCGCTGAGTTACCCCAGCACTCTGTGAAACGTCACCTATCCATGTTCTCCACAGATGCTGCCTGACCCTAGAATATACTCGCTAGAATTTAGGAGATTGAGAGGGGATCTTATAGAAACGTACAAAATTCTTATGGGGTTGGACAGGCTAGATGCAGGAAGATTGTTCCCGATGTTGGGGAAGTCCAGGACAAGGGGTCACAGCTTAAGGATAAGGGGGGAATCCTTTAAGACCGAGATGAGGAAAAACGTTTTCACACAGAGAGTGGTGAATCTCTGGAACTCTCTGCCACAGAGGGTAGATGAGGCCAGTTCATTGGCTATATTTAAGAGGGAGTTAGATGTGGCCCTTGTGGCTAAAGGGATCAGGGGGTATGGAGAGAAGGCAGGTACGGGATACTGAGTTGGATGATCAGCCGTGATCATATTGAATGGCGGTGCAGGCTCGAAGGGCCGAATGGCCTACTCCTGCACCTATTTTCTATGTTTCTATCTATGTATCTATGACCCGCTGAGTTACTCCAGCACTTTGTGTCTTTTTTTGTAAACCGATAACAAAGCAATCCTCGTTAGATCAGCCTCCTGATAGCTAATCCCCATCCAAGTTATTTATTTCTGTCACAAACAACAGAATTCCCAGCACAGATCCCAGTGAAATTCCACTGATCACACATCTCCAGCCTCAACGTAGACCAGTACAGCACAGGACCAGGCCCTTCGGCCCACATTATCCCTGCCAACATGATGCTGGTAACCTAATCTCCTCTTCCTGAACGCGATCCATATCCCTCCATTCCCTGCATATTCACGTGCCAGAGTAAAAGCCTCTTAAACCCCACTACCCCCCGTATCTACCTCCACCACCACCCCTGGCAGCGCATTCCAGGCCTACGCCACTTACCTCCTTTAAACTTTGCCCCTCTCACTATAAAGCTACGCCCTCTAATTCTTGACATTTGGACTGTCAACCCTATCTATGCCTTTCATAATTTTGTATGCATCTATCAAATCTCAGCAAGCCTCCAACACTCCAGAGAAAACTATCCAAGTTTGACCTCTCCTTATAGTTAATGCCTCCTAATCTAGGCAGAATCCTGTAAACCTCTTCTAAACCCTCTCCAAATCCCTTCCTATAATGGGGTGACTAGACAGCACACAATATCCCAAAGGCAGCCTGACCAAAGTCTTATAAAGCCTCAACATTACTTCCTGGCTCTTATACTCAATGCCCCGACTGATGAAGGCAAGCGCAATGCACGCCTTCTTTACCACGACTTGTCTTTCTGCTTTGATGGAGCTGATGACTTGGACCCCAAGGACACTCTGTACAACACAGATCCCTCTATACAGCTGGAAGAGCCCCTGTCAGCTAACATCACAGACCAAGGTTCGATCCTGACCAGGGGTTCTGTCCGTACAGAGTTTGTACCTTCTCTCCGTGTGATCACGTGGGTTTTCTCCGGGTGCTCTGGTTTCCTCCCACACTCTAAAGATGTACAGGTTTGTAGGTTAATTGGCTTGGGTAAAATTGTAAAATTGTCCCTAGTGCATGTAGAATAGTGTTAATGTGCGGGGATCGCTGGTCAGTGCGGACTTGGTGGGCCGAAGGGCCTGTTTACACTCTGTTTCTCTAGTTCAGTTTGGTCTAGTTTAGAAATACAGCGCGGAAACAGGCCCTTCGGCCCACCAAGTCCACACCGACCAGCGATCCCCGCACACTAACACTATCCTACACACACTAGGGACAATTTCACACTTACACCAAGCCAATTAACCTACAAACCTGCACGTCTTTGGAGTGTGGGAGGAAACCGAAGATCTCGGAAAAAACCCACACAGGGTACGGGGAGAACGTGCAAACTCCGTACAGACAGCACCCGTAGTCAGGATCGAACGCGGGTCTCTGGCGCTGTGAGGCAGCAACTCTACCGCTGCGCCACCATGCTGCCCTGCTGGAAAGGGTACAGAAGAGATTCACCAGGATGTTCCCTGGGCTTGCGGGCTTGAGCGACAGGTAGATGTTGGATAAGATGGGACCATCATTGAGATGGAGAGGTTGGGGTGGAATGAGGTACAAGATGCCCAAGAAGGTGGGGAGCAGATGAGGGTCTTTGGAACCTGGTAGCAGCTTGCAACTGCACTAACCAGCCCGATAAGCTGTGATTAAACGATCTTTTAAGCAAACCAATTTACAAACACATTATTGACTGATGTTTCTCAGTCTAGGATAGATGTCTTTGAGGCATTTGAAAGTGTAACTTTATTACAAACATCAATCTGTAATTTTTTTAGACTAAACTAGATTTAAAGCAGGGAATTTAATGAGATGTGTTTGCTGAATAACATACGTGGGGATTTGAGGAAATAAATTATGGATCAGAGGTCTGGGAAGTAGCTGAAGTTATATCGACGACTGCTTCTAATCCCAGGAACTCTCTCACCCAGTAGCACTGTCTGTGGGAACATTAGTTCATAGGTAGTAAGAGCAGAATTAGGCCATTCGGCCCATCGTCCACTCCGCCATACATTCATGACTGATCTATCTCTCACTCACAATGTCATTCTCCTACCTTCTCCCCATAAACCCTGATTCCCCCACTAATCAAGAACCTATCAGTCTCCATCTTAAAAATATTAATTGACTTTAGTTTCCACAACAATGTATTCCACAGACTCACCATTCTCTGGCTAAAGAAATTCCTCCTCGACTTTCTAAAGGTACATCCTTTTATTCTGAGGCTGTGGTCTCTGGTCCTAAACTGTCCCACATGGACCACCTTAATTGTGGTACAGTGGTGCCTCCATCCCGACCTCGGGTGCTGTCAGTGTGGAGTTTGCACGTCCTCCCTGTGACCGCGTGGGTTTCCTCCGGGTGCTCCGGTTTCCTCCCACATCCCAAAGACGTGCGGGTTTTGTAGGTTAATCAGCCCTCGGCAAGTTCCCCTTAGTGTGTAGGGAGTGGACGTGAAAGTGGAATAATATAGAGTTGGTGTGAGTGGATGGTCGATGGACTCACTCGGCCAAGGGGCCCGTTTCCGTGCTGTCTCTCTAAACTCGAAGCAAGGATTATGTTGGTTGGGGAAGGTGCCACCTTCTCAAGAACAATAGAACCGGTCAGATCACAGAACTAATGGACACAATCACCCAGAACAGTCACTGGCGGCTGCAGGCTGCAGAGACCGTCTTACCGAGGCTCTGGAATTAATTTCTGCTGACCAAGGATGTGAGCTCTCAGGCAGATGGAGAGGCAGTGAGTGATGTTGCAACAGGAAAGGTTAAGGAAGGTTTAATGAGGTGTTCAAAGTCATTAAGTGTTTTGATGAAAGAGATTGGTTCCACCAATAATGACAATGGTAACTGCATTTACGGTTATTTGCAAAACCATAGAACCTGCAACAGCAGAGCACAGGAACAGGCCCTTCGGCCCATCTCACCTGCAATCATTATGCCAATGTTATACTAATCCTACTTGCAGATACACAATCCGCATCCCTCAATTCTCTGCTTCTTGTCCGTCCTCTGGAACCATTGTGTGGGAAGGAACTGCAGGTTTGCATCAAAGGTAGACCCAAACCCTGGAGTAACACAGTGGGACAGGCAGCATCTCTGGATAAAATAATTAGGTGACCTTTCGGATTGAGACCCTTCTTCCAGTCTATTCCTTTCTCTCCAGAGATGCTGCCTGACCCGCTGAGTTACTCCAGCACTCTGTGAAACGTCACCTATCCATGCTCTCCACAGATGCTGCCTGACCCGCTGAGTTACTCCAGCACTCTGTGAAACGTCACCTATCCATGTTCTCCACAGATGCTGCCTGACCCGCTGAGTTACTCCAGCACTCTGTGAAACGTCACCTATCCATGTTCTTTGTGTTTATCCTCTGCCGTTGTTGGGGTGGCATTTAGGCCCCTGCTCTCAGTGCCAAAGTCATCAACAATTGGGATCCAAAGGGTTTAGAGACTAGGGAATTGGATTCACCTGCAAAAACTCTGCAGTGTGGAAGTTATTTTAGATGCAAGAATGTGGAGATAATGAGGTTTCAAATATTCTCACTTTTGTCAATTTTAAAATAATCTCTTTAGTTGAGATTCACAATCCAACGTGCGAGACCAATGTGTACAGAGGAACGACATCCTTCACTGAGGGGAGGGGGAGGGGGGGGACTGCAGAGGCTGCACCCTGTGCCAACTGTCCGGCACGGTGATGCAGCAGTAGAGTTGCTGCCTTACAGTGAATACAGCGCCGGAGACCCGGGTTCGATCCCGACTACGGGTGCTGTCTGTACGGAGTTTGCACGTTACCCCCGTGACCTGCGTGCGTTTTCTCCGAGATTTTTGGTTTCCTCCCACACTCCAAAGACGTACAGGTTTGTAGGTTAATTGGCTTGGTGTATGTGTAAATTGTCCCTGGTGTGTGTGTGTGGGATAGTGTTAGTGTGCGGGGATCGCTGGTCGGTGAGGACTCGGTGGGCCGAATGGTCTGTTTCCGCGCTGTATCTCTAAACTAAACTAAACATTTTAAATTAATTTATAATTTCATTGTCTACACAGCTACTTCTGTCTCATTAGAGGCCAGGCAGCGAGATTTAATTCTCATATTAAAACAGAAATATCTGTAATTTAGGCGTGTGTTGAGAGGTTACTCTTGAAAACCTAAAGCATTTAATTATTCTCAAGAGCACACAATTCTGCCGCTACGTCGGAACAAGGCTGAGGTTCCCATTGCTCACAGTAGCTGAAGGACTGAGCGTTTAGGACCGGACACAGGCTGACCCACGGGGAAGTCAGTGTTCCTTCTACAACGGCAGGTGAGGTGAGGATGGAATAGACCAGCACAAGGTACACAGAAGATTTACCAGCATGTCGCCAGGACACGAGGGTGTGAGCTATAAGGAGAGGTTGAGTAGGCTGGGTCTCTATTCCTTGGAGCGCAGGAGGATGAGGGGTGACCTTATAGAGGCGTTCAAAATCATGAGAGGAATAGATCGGGTAGATGCACAGAGTCTCTTGCCCAGAGTAGGGGAATCAAGGACCAGAGGACATTGATTTAAGGTGAAGGGGAAAGATTTAATAGGAATCTAAGGGGTAACTTTTCACACAAAGGGTGGTGGGTGTATGGAACAAGCTGCCAGAGAAGGTAGTTGAGGCCTGGGACTATCCCAACTAGACGTCGCGCAGACAGATACATGGATTGGACCGGTTTGGAGGGATATGTGCCAAATGCTGGCAGGTGGGACTAGTGTAGCTGGGACATGTTGTCTGTGGTGGCAAGTTGGGCCGAAAGGCCTGTTTCCATGCTGTATCATTCTACGACTCTGTGACTCTAGGAACAGACCCTTCGGTCCACAATGTCATACTCATACAGCGTGGAAGCAGGTCCCTCAGCCCAACTTGCCCACACTAACCAACATGTCCCATCTACACTAGACATGATGCCGAGACCATCACTTATCTACCTGCATGTGGTCCATATCCCTCCATTCCCTGCATATCCATGTGCCTATCCAGGAGTCTTGTAAATGCAACTAATGCATCTGCTTCAACCACCACCCTGGCAATGTGTTGCAGGCACCCACGCAGGAAGCATCATTCAGAAGGCTTCTCTAGCTCGTGTAGGAAGGAACTGCAGATGCTGGCTTATAGCTTCCTTTGGCAGCTCCAAGCATCAACAATCTCAGTCAAAGCATGTTGAAGACCAGATGAATTAGACCTTTCTTTTGACTGACCCAAGTGCTGGTGTCTAGATAAAGTCCACACAGTTTCCGCGCACCAGCCAACCTTACACACAATCAGACAGAACTAGTTACTGATGCAGGGCTCACTAGAGGTGCAGAAACCACAAAATCATCAGAATCCGGAGTTCAGTAAGGTGATGTAGAACTGCAATTTATCCCTTATTACACAGTAGATTTGACAGGTGCGATGACAGGTTGGGAAAGGAATGACTTTCAATGTAAAAAGAAAAGGTTTTAACAATTGAAAAGATGTGGATGACAGACCTGGGTGAAAGGCAAGGTAATGGTGATTCAGTCCAAGCCGCCGTCTCTGTGAATCACGTACAACGAGGTGGAAACCTTCCACAAAGCTGCCTACTACACAAGGAATGCGCGAGATAAAGTCATTCTTCTCAAGGACCAGAGAACAGGGTCCAAGGCCGGTTTAAAGTAAACATCACCATAGGCATCATTGATGAACGGTGATGCTTATATAGACGATGTCATATTTATGCTTCATCTTTATCCTACTGAACTCATTGGCCAAGAAAAGCACTGTTTTTTTTTTTTTTTGTGGAAGTATTAACAGGGTCTAATAGTGTTTTGTTCACAAGACTCCATGGCAGTACTTCTCCCAAACAGTACACTAATGAGAGAGTACTTGGGGAGTTTTAAACTGTGGTGTTTGGGAGTTTACTGTACACAAATCGGCCTGTCTCCTGCCCTGCGCCATACACATATTTCACCAGGTGTAGCTGCTCAGGTGTGTCATCATTGTCTCTCCTTCCACAACTTACTCTGGGACAATGGCACAATGCAGGCTGGAGATGCGGTAGACAGTAAGAGCCTTTACTCCAGGGTGGGAATACCAAGCACTAGAGAGCAGAGCATTAAGGTGAGAGGGAAAAGTGTAAAGGAGATGTGCGGGGCAAGGTTGTTTTACACAGAGGGTGGTTGGTGCCTGGAACGCGGTGCCAAGGGTGGTGGTGGAGGCGGATATGATAGTGGTGTTTGAGGGGCTTTTAGAGAGGCACATGGATATGCAGGAATGGAGGATACGGATCACGTGCAGGCAGAGGAGAATAGTTGAACTTGGCATCATGTTGGGACAAACATTGTGGCTGAAGGGCCAGTTTCTGTGCTATCTCAGAAGTTGGACGTAATGTTCCTACCAACATGGGTCAGGTTGGACACCTGTCCACGACACTTCCTCCACTGGTAACGCCACTCTGCTCCAGACTGGCAGGGAGTGCATGGTGCCTTGGCCGTTTGGCCCAAGTTGATCAGAGTACACGTGTCAGGGGTTATGGGAGAAGGCAGGAGAATGGGATTGAGAGGGAGAGATAGATCAGCCATGATTGAGTGGCAGTGTAGACTTGATGAGCCGAATGGCCTAATTCTGCTCCTAGAAGTTATGAACATGGACAACCCATCACACTTGCCTGCATTTAACTCTCTGGGTGTAGATGTCAGCATTTGTGGCCATCCATTCTTGCCTTTAGGAAGTGATGGGGAGGGGGATTCTTGGATGTGACTATTCTACACAATATTAGCTGCTAATCAGCACTGGCTGGAATAGAACTGCAATAGCAGCAATCATTTATTGAACATTGATGTCATAGAATCACAGAGTGATACAGCGTGGAAACAGGCCCTTTGGCCCAATTTTCCCACACTGGCCAACATGTCCCAGCTACGCTGGTCCCACCTGCCCACATTTGGCCCATTTCCCTCCAAACCTGTCCCATCCATGTACCTGTCCAATTGTTTTATGAACAAGAGTCTCTTGCCCAGAGTAGGTGAATCAAGGACCAGAGGACATAGGTTTAAGGTGAAGGGGAAAAGATTTAATTGGAATTTGAGGGGTAACTTTTTCCACACAGAGGGTGGTGGGTGTATGGAACAAGCTGCCGGAGGAGGTAGTTGAGGTAGCCATCTTTTCCCATCTTTTCCCGGAGAGAGCTCCAGGGTTGAGGCAACCATGAGGAAGGAAAGATCAATGTTTTTCCAGATCAGGCCCACGTCTCTCCCGCCCCCTCCACCACCAATGGCCAATTACAGATGGACAATCAATATTTCTCTAAGCATTGCCCACAGCGTGTAACCGAACGTAAATATCTTGATGCCTTCACAAAGTTCCATTAGGCCCTTAGGAAATGTGGGCGGCTCGCTGTGTGTAGATATCTCCCAGCAGAATGAGGAGAACAGCCAGCAAATAATTCATCACACACAACATCATCATCTGTCATTGAACAGGCATAAAAAGCTGCTCTTCCCCCTCTCTCCAACTCCCCCCCCCCCCCCCCCCCCCCACCCTCACATCAGTCTGAAGAAGGTTTTGGCCCGAAACGTTGCTTATTTCCTTCGCTCCATAGATGCTGCCGCACCACTGAATTTCTCCAATAACTTAGTCTTGACAAATCCAACAATCGGTGCAACCTGCCGCACTTCCGCATGTGACGTTAGATACCTTTTTGTAACAACTTGGTTGGTACAAAGTCCTGAGGGAGTAGATATCTAAATTCAGAGAGTGCTTGAGCTGGTATTAAATACGAGGGCTATAAATAATGCAATGTTGCCTCCGCTTGGCACTGGGTAAAGATGTTGCAGGATAAATGTCCCGACTTAGATGGGAAACTCAATGAAATATGTAGAACCCCTTTAATTCACAAACCACTTTAATCATGGAGTCAGTCACAGAGTCATAGAGTGATACAGCATTGAAACAGGCCCTTCGGCCCAACTTGCCAACAATGTCCCAGCTACACTAGTCCCACCTGTCTGCATTTGGTCCATATCCATAGAAACCTGTCCTATCCAGGTACCTGTCTACCTGTTTCTTAAACTTTGGGATAGTCTCAGCCTCAACTACCTCCTCTGGCAGCTTGTTCCATACACTCACCACCCTTTATGTAAAAAAAGTTACCCTCAGATTCCTATTAAATCTTTTCCCCTTCACAGTTGAACCTATGTTAAATGGTAGGAATTGAAGAATGCAGGTGAACAGAGGGATCTTGGAATAACTGTGCACAGTTCCCTGAAAGTGGAATCTCATGTAGATAGGGTGGTAAAGAAAGATTTTGGTG
>JAXLNO010003548.1:109581-114581 GCA_038087875.1 Malacoraja senta
TCTAAAAGACATTTGGACAGTTGCATGGTTGGAAGGGTTGAGAGAGATGTGGGCCAAATGGAGGCCAATATGCCAACTTGGTTGCCTAGACAAGGTGGGCCAATGGGCCTGTTTCCGTGCTGTACAACTCTGTGATTCTATGATTGTAAGAGTCACACAAAGGCCAGACCATGTTTATACACAGATGGATATCCCTGGAGATATCAAATGTTTATTTAATAATTTCAGAGTCACAACTAATGAGACCAGCATTCTGTTTGAGAAGAGATTTATTTAATTACCTTCAACCACCCAGCTGTTGGGCTGGCCTTTGAACTCCTGTCCCTGGATCACTGGGCCACAACTCTAGCCGTTGGCACTGTTACTCAGTCGCTGAACTCATCATCCGGCCTCTGTTTTAGTTTAGTTTAGAGATGCAGCACGGAAACAGGCCCTTCAGCCCACACCGACTAGCAATCTCCGCACACTAACACTATCCTACACACACTAGGGACAATTTACACTTACACCAAGCCAATTAACCTACAAACCTGCACGTCTTTGGAGTGTGGGAGGCAACCGAAAATCTCGGAGAAAATCCACGAAGGTCACGGGGAGAACGTACAAACTCCGTACAGGCAGCACCCGTAGTCAGGATCGAACCCGGGTCTCTGGCGCTGTGAGGCAGCAGCTCGACCATTGCGTCACTGTAGCCCTCTGGGTGGCAGAGTTTACTGGTCTGGGACATGTTGGCACAGAGCTCTGGGTGGGTAACTGCATCGGGAATAGATGAGGTGAATGTACAGTGTCTTGCCCAGAGTAGGGGAATCTAGGACCAGAGGACATAGGTTTAAGGTGAAGGGGAAAAGATTTAATAGGAATCTGAGGGGTATTTGGTCCATATCCCTCCAAACCTGTAAAGGGTGGTGGGTGTATGGAACAAGCTGCCAGAGGAGGTAGTTGAGGCTGGAACTATCCTAGCTTTTAAGTAACAATTAGACAGGTACAGGATAGGACAGCTTTGGAGGGATATGGACCAAATGGGGGCAGGTGGGACTAGTGTAGATGGGACATTTTGGCCGATGTGGGCAAGTTGGGCTGAAGGGTCTGTTTCCATGTTGTGTCTCTCTGTGACTCTATAACCCGGTATCTGTACACTGCACAAGGTGTACCGTAGTGGTGGTAGGAGAGAGGGAGAGAGGGGGAGTGGGCGGGTCCTGGTTGGGGCAAGTCATAGAGTGATACAGCGCGGAAAGGTCCTTCAGCCCAACTTGCCCACACCAACCAACATGTCCCATCTACACTCATCCCACCTGTCCGCGTTTGGCTCATATCATTTAAAACCTGTCCTATCCATGTACCTGTCCAATAATGGCCATTGCTGGCATTTCAATGCACAGTACATTGCTGTCAGTGGGTCAAAAGTCATTAGGATTGTCGTTCAAACACAGCAATCAGTGGTAAGTATTGTCAGGTTGAAAATGAACAAGGCAGCCTGCATACAAACCCACACTATGATGTAGTGCATGAGTACGCACCCCAGTTGTGTGTGTGCTGTGTGCGTGTGTATGTTTGTGTGCACGTATATGTATGTGTGTGCGTGTGTGTACGTGTGTGCGTGTGCACATGTGTGTGTGTGCGCGCGTGTGTGTGCGTGTGTATGTATGTGCAGTGCGCGCATGTGTGTGTGTACGTGTGTGTATGTGTGTGCGTGTGCACATGTGTGTGTGTGCGCGCGCGTGTGTGCGTGTGTATGTATGTGCAGTGCGCGCATGTGTGTGTGTGTGTGCGTGTGTGCGTGTTTGTCTATCTCTGTCTGTATGTCTGCAAGTTACCTGTATGTGCACTGTGTAACGTGTGTCTACAAACCCGTGTGTGTGCTTGTGTATCACAGGTGTGGCTGTGTGTGTTACACGTGTGGTGTACATGGCACATACGTGGCTTTGCATCACAGGTGTGCTTATGCATGTGCATACACATCATGCATGTCCGTGCGTGTCACAGGCGTGTTTGTGCGTGTTGTCGGTGGGTGTGAGCTGTGTCAGTGTGTCACGTACACTGTTAAAACCGCTAAATGATCAAATTGGCTGCAGATAAATCAGGATTTGCACGATCTTGGTTTTGAGATGCAAATCAATGCGGAGACGGTGAATATTTCATTTTGGACACAGGCGGAGCAGATGGAGAGATGCCCAGGATGGTTATTGAAGCCTCCTGCAGCTGCTGAATAATGAGCAGCGGCAGCAGCCCCTCACTCCCATCCCTGTAGCACGGTTGCCTGGCACACTGCAGCATCCTGCACCAATGCATTGTGACTGCGCCTCTGCTGCATGGGTCCAATCCCACTGTTGCAGCATTGCATTACTGGCATGAACCCCTCTTTCCATGACCTCTCCCCCCTTCCCTCTCTCTCTCCCTCCCCCATCTCCCCTCTCCTCCACCACTGTAGGTTTGTTACCGTGGGTATGTTACTGTGGGGGATGTGTACTGTGGGGGGTTTGTTACTGTGGGGGATGTGTACTGGGGGGGCGTGTTACTGTGGGGGGCGTGCTACCGTGGGGAATGTGTTACTGTGGGGGATGTGTTACTGTGGGGAATGTGTTACTGTGGGGCATGTGTCACCGTGGGGGATGTGTCACCGTGGGGGATGTGTCACCGTGGGGGATGTGTTACCGTGGGGGATGTGTTACTGTGGGGGATGTGTTACTGTGGGGGGTTTGTTACTGTGGGGGATGTGTCACCGTGGGGGATGTGTTACTGTGGGGGATGTGTTACTGTGGGGGGGTTTGTTACCGTGGGGAATGTGTTCCTGTGGGGGATGTGTTACTGTGGGGGGTTTGTTACTGTGGGGGGGTTTGTTACTGCGCTACACCAGTGGTGTGAGGGGTGGTCCGGGCAGGTCAGCGGTGAGCGGTGCGTGTCTGAGAACAATGCAAAGCCACGGTTTGGGAAATCTAGCACAGAGCTGTCCAGAACATCTGGGAATAATTAGTCAGACATTAACACCAAAGATACCAGTATCTTTGATTCACACTGCCTTCTCCCAGTGGAGCACAGACTGTTGGGACTGTTGAGATCATAGGTTTATGCTTTTTATATTTAACACTTATCAGAATTTAGTTGCAAATTCCCAACCCAACGTCCTTGAGAAGCTGGATGAGCCTCCTACTTGAAACTACAGAGAGTGGTGGACACAGCCCGGTCCATCACAGTACTGACCTCCCCACCATCGAAGGTCCATCACAGTACTGACCTCCCCACCATCGAAGCTCCATCACAGTACTGACCTCCCCACCATCGAAGGTCCATCACAGTACTGACCTCCCCACCATCGAAGGTCCATCACAGTACTGACCTCCCCACCATCGAAGGTCCATCACAGTACTGACCTCCCCACTGCCGAAGAGATCTACAGGAGTCGCTGCCTCAGAACGGCAGCCAGCATCATCAGAGGCCCACACCACCCTGGCCACCCTCTCATCTTGTTGCAACCATGGATAGGCGATGTTTTGGGTTGGACCCTTCTTCAGACTGGAGAAGGGCCTGAGGAAGGGTCCCGACCTGAATTGGTTCTGTACATTTTGGTTTGGTGATTTCCAGCCATATAAGGGAAGTCACTTGCTGACAGGGAAGGAGAGGTGGAGGGACTTGGGCAATCTGGGTAAAATGCCATCTTTCAGCCATAAGTTAATGGAAGTGCTTTGGCTCGGCCTCTCCACCATGTCATGGGGCATCTACTAGAGATAATCCTATTCCTACGTTGCTGGTTTTGGGATGAATTGCACTTCGCAAATCAGTTACAGAGGAAATCCCAGAGATCCAAGAGCAATCCCTGTTTCAGCAACAGTTTTAGTTTAGAGGGGAAACAGACCCTTTCGGCCCACCGAGTCCACGCCGACCAGTGACCAGTGACCACGTATAGTTTAGTTTAGAGATACAGCGCAGAACAGGCCATTCGGCCCACCGAGTCCATACTGACAAGCGATCGCCGCACACTAACAGGATCGAACCCGGGTCTCTGGCGCTGTGGGTCAGCAGCTCCACCCGCTGTCATTAGCTCAAGATTACAGCATCTGCAGTCTCCAGTTAACACAATACTCATCTAAGTGGTACTTTATGAGATTGAAATGAAACCCATTTCAGACACAAATCTGTTGCATAAAAATGAGGACATTTATGCTAAAAAGGCATAATAATGATTGCAGACCATTTAATTCTCCGGCCACCACACAACATATTAACATCACTGCCGCACTCTGCTTCTCTGCTGATGCTTCATAGAGTACAACCACTCCCAACATTGTGCAGTGTAATATTCACAGCAACACCATAAAGCTTCAGAACTATATAATGTGAGATTTATGATGTTCTGTGGCATTAACTGTGCCTGTGAGCGATGAACACCATTAACCAGCAGCCTGTCGGCACGCTCGCCTTGCGCCTGTAATAGTGATCATTAACAACGGCCGTGGGAGCAGGAGCTTTCTGTGGGAGTAACTCCATCCTGTGTACATGTGGCCGGGGAGAGATGTGCCGCGCTCCTTGGCTGAATGTGGCCGCCCGCACGTGTGTGTGTGTGCCATGCAAGTTGTGTGTACGTGTGTGTACACGTGTGTGTGTGTGATGCAAGTTGTGTACATGTGTGTACACGTGTGTGTGTGTGTGTGCCATACAAGTTGTGTGTACGTGTGTGTGTGTGATGCAAGTTGTGTGTACGTGTGTGTACACGTGTATGTGTGTGATGCAAGTTGTGTACGTGTGTGTACACGTGTGTGTGTGTGTGTGCCATACAAGTTTGTGTGCGTGTTTGTACACGTGTGTGTGTGCCCTGCAAGTTGTGTGTACGTGTGTGTGTACGCGTGTGTGCCATGCAAGTTGTGTGTACATGTGTGTGTGTACACGTGTGTGTGCCATGCAAGTTGTGTGTACATGTGTGTGTGTGGCACGCAAGTTGTGTGTAGGCGGCTTGTGTACACGTGTGTACATGTCTGTTTATATGGATCTGTGTGTACACGTGAGCA
>JAXLNO010003548.1:119581-193206 GCA_038087875.1 Malacoraja senta
ATATCTCTCGTTTCCCACTTCCCCGACTCTCAGTCTGAAGAAGGGTCTCGACCCGAAACGTCACCCTTTCCTTCTCTCCAGAGATGCTGCCTGTCCCGCTGAGTTACTCCAGCACTCTGTGAAACGTCACCTATCCATGTTCTCCAGAGATGCTGCCTGACCCGCTGAGTTACTGAGTTTTTTGTGTCTAGCTTCAGTTTAAACCAGCATTCCAACACGCCCCAACTTTCATTCATGCTGAGACCCTGAACTAACAGAACACATCTCCCTCACCGCCCATCAGCTCAAGTCCTCCACAACAACCAAGATTTCCATCTTGACCTTCTTGCACTTTATTATGGTATCCACTGACTTCTGTGTTTCCAGGCCTGTTGGGCTGCTGCAAGTAAGAATTCATTGTTCCCCTTCAGGACATAAAACACTCTTGACTCTTGTAGAAACAAGGAACTGCAGATGCTGGTTGATACACAAAAGGACACAAAGTGCTGGATTAACTCGGCAGGTCAGGAAGCATCACTGGAGAACATGGATAGGTGAAGTTTCGGGTCAAGATCCTTCTTCAGAGGTGCAGGAGTAGGCCATTCGGCCCTTCGAGCCAGCACTGCCATTCAATATGATCATGGCTGATCATCCAAAACCAGTACCTCATTCCTGCTTAATCCCCATATCCCTCGATTCCATTAGCCCTATGAGCTATATCTAACTCTCCCTTGAATACATCAGCCATGATCGAACAGCAGAGTTGACTCGATGGGCCGAATGGACTAATTCTGCTCATGTCACATGAACTTCTGAACTTATGTTGAGCTTCCTTGGTCGGGATACAACTGATCCATAGGGGAGAGGAGGTTCTTGAAACAGACAAATGGAGGAAGATTCAGTTGAGAAACAGGGATCATAATAAGATAGATTTCAGTGCAGCCACAGAAAATAATAGAGAGCACAGCAAGTTATAAATAGCTGGCTGTAGAGAGGCCAGCTTCAGTGGGATGAGCACAGATCTATCTTGGGTAAATTGGAATCACAGTTTGACAGGTAGCGCTGTAATAAGAGAAGGAACGGCCTTTATCAGAGCTGTTGCAGCTGCAGTCCTGGACATTCCCATGGGATCGACAGTGGGTTATAAAAGCCAACGCTTCTCATGGCCCAGAGAGAGAGAAGCTAAAGAGAGAATGTTCACGTATTCAGCTCACCAAATCATACCGCAGTCACAATGTGGAAGGAGGCCATTTGGCCCATCAAGGCCTCTCTAGCACTGTGTAAAACCAATCCCACAACACCTCATCACCTGCAAACACTTTCACTTCAGATCCAACCCATGTTCTCCTGACCCACTGAGTTACTCCAGGACTCTGTGCCCATCCCTTCCTCTCAAGTCCTCATCCAATTACCTTAGAACATCACAACCGAATCTAACCCCGACTAAAATATTCCCCACCCCAACCCTCCGCGACCCCAAACCCCTCCCCATCCCCACCCCCACTCCCCGACCTCACCCTCCCCACACACTGATCCCCAACCCCCCACTCCCCCAACACCTCTTCTCCCCACCTCCCCATCACCCCTCCTCCCCACCCCCTCCTCCCCACCCCCCACCCCGACCTCACGTCTCCCCACACACTGATCCCCAAACCCCACTCCCCCAACACCTCTCCTCCCCACCCCCCCATCACCCCTCCTCCCCACCCCCTCCTCCCCACCCCACACCCCCATCGCCAACCCTCCCACACCCCCTCCACCCTCCCACACCGATCCCCAACCCCCCTCCCAAACCGCACCCCGCCCCACCCCCACACGTCCCATCACACTCCCGGACTACATCAGGAGTTTCATGGTGAAGAAGCTGATTAGTTTCTGAATCGAGTGCTCCATATTGTTGTGTAGAGCAACGAGCGGGCTTGATGTGGGAGTGGTCCCTTCTCCGAGAGACGGCCACTTGGAAGCAGAGTGCTGCCTCAGTTGCTCAGGCATCGCTACACGGGGGCCGTGTGACATGTCGTGATCCGTGAATGAATGGTGTGTTGTTGTCTAATATTCATCTCTTTCATACATGGCAGCACTCTCACCAACGCAGTAACAAACAACTTCTGATCCACAACAATCCAAGCATTAAATCTTCAGTGACGTTCACCTTGTACAATTCACACAGTGGGTGCTTGTTGTCAAAAGTACACAATCACAGCCCGACTGAATTATCTCAAAACACACCTTCAGGAAATGGAATCAGAGGCACAAGGAACTGCAAGTGCTGTAACCTTGAGCGAAACACAAAGTGCTGGAGGAACTCGTAGAACTCATCTGAAAATAGGTCTCGACCTAAAATTTCAATGATTCGTTCTCTCCACAGATTTGATTTGATTTGATTTTGATTTTGATTCAATTTATTGTCATTGCACTTTTCAGTGCAACGAAATGGTTTAGCCTGCAGTCATAACATAGAATAAATAACAAAAACACACACTCAACACGGTTTAACATCCACCACAGTGAGTCCACCAGGCACCTCCTCACTGTGATGGAAGGCAAAAAGTGACCCCGTCGGGTGATGGTAAGTCCCGCGGCTGAATCCGAACGGGCCGGTTCAATCTCCGCGGCCCAGGGCGGTCGAAGCTGCCAAAGCTGCCGCCCTCCAGTCCAGCGGACTCAGCTGTTGTTGCGGGAGCTACGGATAAACAGGTCACCAACCTGTGACCTGCAAGCTCCCGACGGCGTCGACCACTGGCCCTCGCCGAGCCTCCGAGGCTCCGAAGTCGGGTCGGAAGTCGGGTCGCAACGCCACCACAGCCCCGCGCTGGCAAGTCCCGGCTGGCTCTGCCTCCCGAGCCCCGAGGTCGGTCCCAGTTGGAGGCCGCCAGCTCCGCGATAGGCTTCAGCGCAGACGGAGACGGAGACGGAGACGGGGGATACGGCAAGAAAGGTCGCATCCCCCACGAAGGAAGAGCCAAAAAAACATGCTTCTCCCACCCCCCCCCCCCCCCCCACCACACACAACTAAAATAAACAAAAACAAACCGCAACAACGGGACAAAAGAAAACAAAAAAAGAAAAGACAAACGGACTGCAGGCGAGCCGCAGCTGCAAGGCAGCACCGCCACTTCCCATCACTGCCTGACCCGCTGAGTTACTCCAGCACTGTGTGAAACGTCACCTATCCATGTTCCGGCAGCATCTATGGAGCGAAGGAAATAGGCAACGTTTCGGCCCGAAACCCTTCCGGGTTTCGGCCCGAAACGTTGCCTATTTCCTTCAGGGTTTCGGCCCGAAAGGTTGCCCATTTCCTTCGCTCCACAGATGCTGCCTGACCCGCTGAGTTACTCCAGCACTCTGTGAAACGTCACCTATCCATGTTCTCCACAGATGCTGCCTGACCCGCTGAGTTACTCCAGCACTCTGTGAAACGTCACCTATCCATGTTCTCCACAGATGCTGCCTGACCGCTGAGTTACTGAGTTATTATTGTATTGTAAATATTATTTTTAATAATTGAAGAAATGTTTTGATTTAAAGAAAAAGGATGCTGCCTGGATTAGAGAGCATTAATGTTTAGGAGAGAGTAGAAATAAAGAACTGCAGGTGCTGGTTTATACCAAAGATAGGTACAAAGTGCTGGAGTAACTCAGCGGGACGGGCAGCATCTCTGGAGAAAAGGAATAGGTGACGTTTCGGGTCGAGACCCACAAGGGTCTCGACCCGAAACGTCACCTATTCCTTTTCTCCAGAGATGTTATGTGAGCTACGTTGTGACTGCTAAATCACCCTGTCCTGTAACCCACACACACCCTCACGCACACACTCACAAACAAACAAACACACACACCCAAACACACACCCTCCCACCCGCAATCACACTTCCCTCCTCTCGGGACAAAGATCCTTCGGTGAGGGGTGGCACGGTGGCACAGCGGGTAGAGCCACTGCCTCACGGCGCCGGAGCCCCGGGTTCAATCGTGACCTTGGCTGCTGTCTGTGTGGAGTTTGCATGTTCTCCCTGTGACCACCTGGGTTTCCTCCAGGTGCTCTGGTTTCCTCCCACATCACAAAGACGTGCGGGTTTATAGGTTAATTGGCCCTCTGTAACTCGCCCCCAGTGAATGAGGAAATGGGATGACATAGAACTAGTGTGAACTGATGATCGATGGTCAGTGTGGATTAGGTGGGCCGAAGGGCCTGTTTCCATGTTGAATCTTTCATTCAATTCAATGAACTCTTTGCCACAGACGGCTGTGGAGGCCAAGTCAGTGGATATTTTTAAGGCAGAGATAGATAGATTCTTGATTAGTACAGGTGTCAGGGGGTCTGGGGAGAAGGCAGGAGAATGGGGTTTGGAGGGAGAGATAGATCAGCCATGATTGAATGGTGGAGTAGACTTGATGGGCTGAATGGCCTAATTCTGCTCCTATCACATGAACTTATGAACCCCACAAATCTGTAGATACAGAAATACAGAGATGCAGCATAGAAACAGGTTCTTCGGCCCATCAAGGCCACACCGACCATTGATCTCCAGTTCCTATGTTATCCCAGTTTCCCACCCACTCCCTGCACACTGGAGGTGATTGGCAGAATACAATTAACCTACAAACCCACACGTCTTTGGGACGTGGATGGAAACTGAAGCACCCGGACGAAACCCACGCAGAAATACTCCAGAACTTTCTGTCTTTTTTGGTAAACCAGCATCTACAGCTCCTTGCTTCTCCTTCTAGACTTTGGGCTTTGTTTTGCACTGTTCTCTCTCTCTCTCTCTCTCTCTCTGCTGGTGTTATCTGTAGCAGTTGAGCAGAAGGCGCTCACATTAAACCCTTCCAGGAAAACACTTCGGAAACATCGCTGTCCAAACCTAGCAATCTACTATATCTACCTCTTCGGTGACCCTCAGACTATCCTTGATCAGACTTTGCTGGCTTTACCTTGCCCTAAATGTTATTCCCTTATCATGTATCTGTACACTGTAAGTGGATCATGTAATCATGTATTGTCCTTCCGCTGGCTGGATAGCACACAACAAAAGCTTTTCACTGTCCCTCGGTACACGTGACAATAAACTGAACTCAAACTGAATTCTCCCAAAGCAGCATTGAATGTGGTCCCCTCTAACTGAATTACCAGCACTTGGAGTGTTGTATCATAGAAACATAGTCAATAGGTGCAGGAGGTCATTTGGCCCTTTGAGCCAGCACCACCACAGTATGATCATGGCTGATCATCTAAAATCAGTACCCCATTCCTGCCTTTTCCCCATATCCCTTGATTTCTTTAGCCCTAAAAGAGCTAAATCTAACTCTCGAATACATTGTTGCCTGGCTGCTGATCCCAACCAAGTCCCAAGCAATGATCAATATGGTTAAAGCTCGTGCATTAATTTCCCCCTAATGATGATCATCCACAGATTAAAGGCAGTTTGGGATCAGTCACTTCATTCCAAACTCCCCGAGATTACGTTGTGAAGCCAGTTTTCATCCTGAAACCCACCATCATCACTGAGGGACCAATGTACACAACATTGGGAAGCATTGCACACAGCCAGCTGTTTCACAACACATTGTAACAAGAAGGAAATACCATTACACAGAGGTTGTTCATTTAGGATTATGTGGCAGTTCTGGCCAGCACCTCTCTTGTTTAATTAGAAGGATTGGAGCCTTCAGCTTCTCGTAATTAAATGCTGCAATGTTATTTCAAGATGTGTAGCTGTGCTGAGCTACGAGACCAAGCTATGAGACCCAGTACAGTGCGGGAAGCAAGTGGGTTGTGCATTGGGTAGAGCTGCTGCCTCACCACTCCAGCAGCACCATTGCACAGAGTCTTTCACCCAGGACATATGGAGGATCAAGAACCAGAGAACATCGGCTTAAGGTGAGAGGGCACGGTGGTGCAGCGGTAGAGTTGCTGCCTCACTGCGCCAGAGACCCGGGTTCGATCCCGACTACAGGTGCTCTCTGTGTGGAGTTTGTACGTTCTCCCAGTGACCTGCGTGGGTTTTCTCCAGGATCTCCGGTTTCCTCCCACACCCCAAAGACGCGCAGGTTTGTCAGTTAATTGGCTTGGTAGAAATTTAAGATTGTCCCTAATGTGTGTGGGATAGTGTTAGTGTGTGGGGATTGCTGGTGGGCGCGGACTCGGTGGGCTGAAGGGCCTGTTTCCGTGCTGTATCTCTAAACTAAAGAGGAAAGATTTCTTAGGAACCTGAGGGGTAACCCTTTTTACACAAAGGGTGGTGGGTTTATGGAACGGGCTGCCTGTGGAGGTAGTTGAAGTAGGTACTATAGCAACATTTAAAATACATTTGGACCGGTTCATGGATAGGAAAGGTTTAGAATGAAATGGGCCAAATGTGGGCAGGTGGGACTGGTGTACATGGAGCATGTTGGTCGGCATGGGCAATCTGGGCCAAAGGGCCTGTTTCTGTGCTGTGTGACTCTATGTGAACCCCCCCCCCCCGTGTTGTGTTCTGAGCTGGGACTGTCTCTACAGTGAACTGGTTAGAGAATGTCCACCATCAGTATAAGCTTGTCTTTTGCACCCAAGCAGGTATATCATCTCTGTATGGAGTTTGCATGTTCTTTTTGTGGATTTTCTCCAGGATCTCCGGTTTCCTCCCACACTCCAAAGACGTTCAGATTTGTAGGTTAATTGCCTAAGTTTCAATGTAAATTGTCTCTAGTGTGTGTAGGATTGGGTTAATATGCGGGTGTTGCTGGTCAGTGCGGACTCAATAGGCCAAAGGGGCCCGTTTCCGCGCTGTATCTCGAAACTAAACTAAATCTCCCTCACCCCCTCCTTCTGGGCGAAGACTGAACCCCCCTCACTAATCCCCATTCCCCTCCAACGAACAGAACGGTTTGATTGCTGACACTGGTTCTTGTTCCACAAAGTCACCTCCATTACTCGAATGGGTTACTGGTCCATTAATTAGTGTTACACTCAAAATAATTCACCAATCTTCATTACCATAAGCAAACTTGGAAAACTCTGATAAGGCAGGGATCTAATGTTTAAATTAGCCTGCCTGCAAATTGAAAATGTCAAATATATATTTTCAATTATACCAACGTTTGCTTGGCCTTACTGTTTTACATAAAGGTTGTAATTCCGATGGGGATGATGTTGGGAATCAGGAGAATGGGAACAATGCAAGTTTCCCCGTTACAGCAAGGCGCACGCTGAGACCAGACAACATGAAAGGAGACGCTGCTAACGTCACCAATGGCATCACACCAAGGCAAGATGGTTACAGGGCGAACACAGGCCGAATGGAATGGAATAAATGTAAATTGTCCCTAGTGTGCATAGGATAGTGTAAATGGGGATCGCTGGTCAGTGGGACTCGATGGGCCGACGGGCCTGTTTCAGCGCTGCTTCTCTAAACTAGTGTACAGGGGGATCGCCGGTCGGTGCAGACTCAATGGGCCGACGGGCCTGTTTCAGCGCTGCTTCTCTAAACTAGTGTACAGGGGGATCGCCGGTCGGTGCAGACTCATGGGCCGAAGGGGCCTGTTTTGGTGCTGTTTATCTGAACTGGTATTTAATACGTCATTGTCACATGTGACAAGGCTTAGTGAGATTTGCTTGCATGCCCGATGCATACAAGTAGCAGCCACATAACCGGCACTGACGAAGCTACAAAGCACGCTGGATCCTGGTTTAGAGGGGCCAGCATGGACAAGCTGGGCTGAAGGGCCTGTTTCCATGCTGCACAACTCTATAACCGTTATATCTTTCTATTTCTCGTTCCCTTATTCCTTCCCTCCACCTTTCTTTATGTGTTTACCCTTTCTGCCTTTCTCTCTTTAATTAGTACATACAATTATTTATTAAGTATATTAAATGATAAGAGGCATAGATAGGATAAACAGCCAGAATCTTGTTTCCCAAGGTGGAAATGTCCAGCACTACAGGACGTAGCTTTAAGGTGAGAGGGGGGAAGTTTAAAGGAGATGTGCGGGGCAAGGAAAGAACTGCAGATGCTGGTTTAAACCGAAGATAGACACAAAATGCTGGAGTAACTCAGCGGGACAGGCAACATCTCTGGAGATAAGAAATGGGCAACGTTTCAGGTCGAGACCGTTCTGTATGGCTGAAGAAGGGTCTTGACACTAAACGTCACCCATTCCTTCTCTCCAGAGATGCTGCCAGTCCCGCTGAGTTACTCCAGCATTTTGTGCCAATATAAACATAGAAAATATAGAAACATAGGAAATAGGTGCAGGAGGAGGCCATTCGGCCCTTCGAGCCAGCACCGCCATTCATTGTGATCATGGCTGATCGTCCCCTATCAATAACCCGGTGCCTGCCTTCTCCCCATATCTCTTGACCCCACCAGAGCTCTATCTAACTCTCTCTTAAATCCATCCAGTGATTTGGCCTCCACTGCCCTCTGTGGCAGGGAATTCCATAAAGGATTCCCTGTTCTATACTGTTCTATGTTCAATGTTCCTTCACACTAAGAGAGCAGCATTCTCTTCCACAAATGCAGATGCTGTTATAAATTATTTTAATTTTTAATCAGTCAGTGGTTGCCTTGGTAACACGACCATGCAGTAATCTGGCCTGTCAGGTTGTGGCCCTGGTTCTCAGGAATGCTGTTGTGTAATAGACTCCTCCTGTATGGAGCCCAGCACTATTCGCCAAGCTGCTCTGTGCAAAATAACCTGCTCTTGAATTATGCATACTGAGCACTAGGCATGAAAACATCCTGCAAATCCCCTCGGTCTCCAATTATTTTCATTTAGTGTTTTCCTCCCTTGTTCCCGTGCAGCCCACACATTCAGGCACAGTGTGTGACCACTGCCCAATGCACTGAGCAACATTACCTTAGAGGATTGCACTGGGTAAATGCAGGAAAAATGTTCCCCATGTTGGGGGGAGTCCAGAACCAGGGGTCACAGATTAAGAACAAGGCGTAGGCCATTTAGGACTGAGATGAGGAGAAACTTTTTCACCCAGAGTTGTGAATCTCTGGAATTCTCTTCCGTTAGCCCTGGGAGCTAAATCTAACTCTCTCTTGAAAACATCTCTTGGGTCATAGAATCTCACAGCACAGAAACAGGCCCTTCGGCCCATCTTGCCCATGCCGACCAACATGCCCCATCTACACATGTCCCACCTGCCTGCGTTTGGCCCATATTCCTCTACACCTTTGTCCAGCAGTTCTGTTTTCTGTACGTGAACATCTAACAATTCGGAAGGCAATGTCATGTTTGTCTCAAATGTGTTTTTGAAGGATTAACATGATTGTGTGAGTAGTTGTTGCCAAGATATCAGAACATGGCTAGAAAGGTCATCTGTTGTTTCCATTGCAGTTTTATTCTGAGCTGACACTCCAGTTTAATCACAAACCTGGCGGAATCTGATTTCACAGACATTGCAAGGGTCAGAACAAGCCTGTGGGTGAAGGCAAACGTCCATGTCTCCTGTCCACCTCCTCTGCTCACTTGCCCATGACCCTGTTACACACCCTCTCTCCTCACCTGCATGGTGGTGCAGCGGTAGAGCTAAACTCGATCTCTAAACTAACCTACACAAAACATCGGAGGCTGCTTTACCTGCAGTCCCCAAATACAGGTATCCGACACCACACAGGTACTGACCACTGCTACCCAAAACCATGTAGGTACTGCCCACAGGTACACAACATCACACAGGTACTGCTCACAGGTACACAACACCACACAGGTACTGCTCACAGGTACACAACACCACACAGGTACACAACACCACACAGGTACTGCTCACAGGTACACAACACCACACAGGTACACAACACCACACAGGTACACACCACACCACACAGGTACACACCACACCACACAGGTACACACCACACCACACATGTACACAACACCACACAGGTACACAACACCATGTAGGTACTGCCCACAGGTACACAACATCACACAGGTACAGCTCACAGGTACACAACACCACGCAGGTACTGCTCACAGGTACACAACACCATACAGGTACTGCCCACAGGTACACAACACCACCCGCAAGGGTCCACAGGGCTCGGTGCTGGGACTGCTACTCTTCACGTTTGTATATTAATGATTTGGACGAGGGAATTGAAGGCATTGTGGCAAAGTTTGCGGATGATACGAAAATAAGTGGAGGAGCAGGTAGTGCGGAGAAAGCACTATGACACTTCATACTTAATCCAGAAATCGGAGGTGCAAGGGGACTTGGGAATGCTGGTGCAGGATTCGCAAAAAGTTAATTTGCAAGTTGAATCGGTAAAGAAAGCAAACTCAATGTGAGCATTTATTTCAAGAAGGCCCGTCTCGACAATCAGCGATGTAATACTGAGGCTCTATAAGGCGTTGGTCAGGCTGCATTTGGAATATTGTGAACAATTTTGGGCCCCATATCTGAGGAAGGAGGTGCTGGCTCTGGAGAGGGTTCAGAGGAGGTTTACAAGAATGATCCCAGGAATGAGTGGGTTAACATATGAGCGTTTGTCGGGCGCTGGCCTGTACTCGTTGGAGTTTAGAAGAATGAGGGGGGACCTCATTGAAACATACAGAATAGTGAAAGGCTTGGATAGAGAGGATGTGGAGAGAATGTTTCCACTAGTGGGAGAGTCTATGACTAGAGGTCATAGCCTCAGAATTAAAGGACGTTCCTTTAGGAAGGAGATGAGAAGAAATGTATTCAGTTAGAGGGCGGTGAATCTGTGGAATTCTTTGCCACAGAAGGCTGTGGAGGCCAAGTCAGTGGATATTCTTGGTGGAGATAGATAGATTCTTGATTAGTATGTGTTAGAGGTTATGGGGAGAAGGCAGGAGAATGGGGTTTGGAGGGAGAGATACATCAGCCACGATTGAATGACAGAGTAGACTTGATGGGCCGAATGGCCTAATTCTACTCCTATCACATGACCTTATGACCACACAGAGGGCCAGTGGAAGGCAAGGATTTCATTGGGTCAACCAACTCACAGGGAAAGCCATATTCAGGGTCAATTGGAAAACTGAAGGGAAAATACAATGTGATTAAAGCAGTCATTAACTTCCAATCTTTCTTGCAATCATGATATTTTTATTTTTAATTGTTGACAACACCAATTTGTAAAGAGGTTAGCATGATGACAGAGGGTAGGCGTGTGTACATGTGGGCGTAGAACAGAGACCATCGAACACAGTGCAGCACAGGAACAGGCCCTTCGGCCCATAATGTCCATGCCAACCACAATGCCGTTAAACTAATCTGTGCCTGCACGTGATCCATATCCCTCTATTCCCTGCATATCCACGTGCCTATCTAAAAGCCTCTTAAACACCACTATCGTATCTGCCTCCACCACCACCCCTGGCAGTGCGTTCCAGGCACCCACCATTCTTTGGGTAAAAACTTACCCCACACGTCTCCATTAAACTTTCTCCCTCTCACCTTAAAGCTATACTCTCTAGTCTTTGACATTTCCACCTCAGGGAGAAAGGTTCTGACTGTCTACCTATCTACGTCTCTCATGATTATATATTTCTATCAGGTCTCCCCTCAGTCTTGAAACTAATCCAAGTTTGTCATTTCACCAGAGATGCTGCCTGACCCGCTGAGTTACTCCAGCACTCGGTGTCTTTTTTTGTAAATCAGCATCTGCAGTTCATAAATTCATGTTATGGGAACAGAATTAGGCCATTTGGCCCATCAAGTCCACTCCATCATTCAATCATGGCTGATCTATCTTCACACCCCATTCTCCTGCCTTCTTCCCATAACTCCTGACACCGAACTGATCAAGAAACTGTCAATCCCTGCTTTAAAAATATCCATTGATGGCCTCCAAAGCATTCTGTGGCAATGAATTCCATAAATTCATCACACTCTGAGTAAAAAAAAAATCCTCCTCATCTCCTTCCTAAAAGTAAGTCATTTTATTCTGAGCCTGTGACGTCTGGTCCTCGACACTCCCACAAGTGGCAACATTCTTCTAAACTCCATCGAGTACAGGCCCAGTGCCGTCAAACACTCATCATATATTAATCCAATCATTCCTGGGATCATTCTTGTAAACCTCCTCTGGACCCTCTCCAACGCCAGCACAAGTTCCATGTTTCTAGATAGAAACTGAGGCCTGGTTTAATTTAGAGATACAGCGCGGAAACAGGCCCTTCGGCCCACCAAGTCCGCACCGACCAGCGATCCCTGCACATTAACACTATCTTATCGACACACACTAGGGACAACTTACATTTATACCAAGCCAATTAACCTACAAACTTGTGTGTCTTTGGAGTGTGGGAGGAAAATGAAGATCTCTGAGAAAACCCACGCAGGTCACGGGGAGAACGTACAAACTCCCCACAGACAGCATCCATAGTCGGGATGGAACCCGGGTCTCTGGTGCTGCAAATGCTGTAAGGCAGCAACTCTACCCGCTGCGCCACCGTACCACTCACTTGAGGACAATATTTCTGGCCTCACCCACTGCCAGGAAGACAAAGGAAGTCTGAAGATGCAAACAAATAATTGGTAAATGATTTAAATAAACAGCCTGCGCAGAGGACTTGACACCAGTTGACTGCCTTTAAGAATTAATTTATAGGCGATTAGAGACATTAGCAGCAATTATGTGAAGGTATCCTGTTCATCATGCTCCTCTCAGTCCCAACATAAACCTTCAATGGTCTGAAGAAGGGTCTCAACCCATTCCTTCTCTCCAGAGATGCTGCCTATCCCACTGAGTTACTCCAGCAGTTTGTGTCTATCTTCGGTGTGAAGCAGCATCTGCAGTTCCTTCCGACACGTCTGCTCCACTGCGAATTCTCCTCAAAGACTGCCTGCTTTGAAGAAGTTTTCCTCCTCTCTCCGACGAGGGTTCAGCAACATCCTCTCTCACTGCTCCCCTCCGTGATTCCTCCTTCCCTCCAACTCTACGACCACGTTTTAACCCAGACTCGCTACTCTTCAATAATGTCTTAGACTAAAGCCACACCCCCCCACTTCATGGCAATGTCACCACAAACAAATGGCACTGAGCTCCAGATGAAGTGTACTTTACTTATCCACGCTCAGAACATACAACATTAAACAGTACAGAACAGGAACAGGCCCTTCGGCCCTCAATGTCTGTGCTAAACATGATGCCAAGTTAAACTAATCTCCTCTGAATGTAGCTTCCTCTCACAATCCAATGTTTGTAGGTTAATTGGCTTGGTATAAATATAAAAATTGTCCCCAGTGTGTGTAGGGTAGTGTTTATGTGCAGGGATTGCTGGTCGTTGCGGACTCAGTGGGCCGCAGGGCCTGTTTCCGCTGTGCATCTCGAAACTAACAAAATCTGAATTGTTTGGATAGCTTACAAAAACATGCTTCTCATTGTACCTCAGTTCATGTGAAAACAATCAACCAAAACCTGCACCTTAAACCCAAAAAATGTTGAACAAGGTGCTAATCATTTCCGGGCACGGTGTCTCTCAGCCGGTATATCCGTCTCCAGGGCCAGGACTAGATATAGGAGAATGGTCTATGAACAGGAAGCAATCCCAACCCAACCTCAATACATCTCCAACACTGACATTGGTCAAGGTCACAGCTCTGTGCATTATCTGCTGCAATCACTGTGACAGCAAAGCAGTAAAGCTAATGCCAGGTGTTATTTATTGTAGAGTGATCTAGGTTACAGACTCATTGCCGTCACCTCTGCAGCATCTGTGATTGATTTGGTTCATAAATCTGAAATTATATGCTCCGCCGTGCCGTGACATAAACCTTGCTGGAGCAGGTCCCATGGCCCTGGCTCTGCGTACGCCAGTGGGTGAAACCAACCTGCGTTCATTAGGGCATTAGTCAGGAGTAGAATTAGGCCATTTGGCCCATCAAGTCTACTCCGCCATTCAATCATGACTGATCTATCTCTCCCTCCTAACCCCATTCTGCTGCCTTCTCCCCATAACCTCTGACACCCAAACTAATTCAAATCTATCTATCTCCGCCTTAAATATATCCACCGACTTGGCCTCCACAGCCTTCTGTGGCAAAGAATTCCACAGATTCACCACCCTGACTAAAGGAATTTCTCCTCATCTCCTTCCTAAAAGAACCTCCTTTAAATTTGAGACTACGACCTCCAGTCCAAGACTCTCCCACTAGTGGAAACTTCCTCTCCACATCCACTCTATCCAAGCCTTTCACTATTCTGTACATTTCAATGAGGTCACCCCCCCCCTCATCCCTCTAAACTCAGGCGAGTACAGGCCCAGTGCAGACAAACGCTCATCATAGCTTAACCTACTCATTCCTGGGATCATTCTTGTAAACCTCCTCTGACGTGGGAGAGGGCAATAACTCTGGTGCTTGCAGCAGTGGAGACACTCACTGGGGTTTTCTTCAAACTAGGAGTTCTTGAGAAAACAAGTCCAACTTAATGTAAGAGTAATGGCCATTGATGTAGCTTTTAGAAACTTAATACTTAATTCATATGAAACGACCTCATCCAACTAATAATGGTTACATATCACTGCAGACAGCAGTCTGAATTAATTAATAATTGTTAAACCATTGTGAAAATTGGGCATAAATTTTCTTCCTTATTAAAGGAGGGAGTTTGGCGCAGGTATCTTTAGTAAGGAGCAGAATAAATGAGTTGAACAGACACTTGTTCTTTGCAGCACAGTATAAGGAAGGGTCGCAGTTAGGTAAACCTTTCTATTACCTGTCCTCAGTAATGCAGGAACGTAAATGAAGCAAGCAGCCAACTCCTGCTGCCCGTTTTGTCATTCAGTAAGTTCATGGGCTGATCTTTGATCTGAGCACCATTTTCCCTGTTCCCATATCCTTTCATCATCTTAACGTGCAAAACTGATGCAGCTTTATGGGACTTTGATGAGGCCACATTTACTGTCCGATTCACACACCACAGAAACTGGGATCTCTGGCCCATCTTGACAAGCTGAACAAGATGCCCCAACTATACTCGTCACACCTGTCCACGTTTGGCCCATAACCCTCTAAATCTTTAAAGACAAAAATGCCAGAGTAACTCAGCAGGTCAGGCAGCATCTGTGGAGAACATGGATAGGTGATGTTTCCCAGAGTGCTGGAGTAACTCAGCAGGTCAGGCAGCATCTGTGGAGAACATGGATAGGTGATGTTTCACAGAGTGCTGGAGTAACTCAGCAGGTCAGGCAGCATCTGTGGAGAACATGGATAGGTGACCTTTCACAGAGTGTTGGAGTAACTCTGTGGATCAGGCAGCATCTCTGGGGAACATGGATAGGTGAAGTTTCACAGAAGGCTGGAGTAACTCTGTGGGTCAGGCAGCATTTGTGGAGAACATGGATAGGTGACGTTTCAGGTTGGGACCTTTGTTAAGATGGATGTTAAGTGGAGGGGCCACCACTAGTTTCCTCTAAACTCCAAACCCTTTCAGTTTCTCCCCATCTAAAGAATAGTGCACTCCACTAGTCTGCACATTTCCTACTGAGGACATAACTCCCCAGGAGTGTACATGCAACCCCTTGCTCTATAACTGATGCTGTCTTCATTAACGTTTAAGAAAGAACCGCAGATGCTGGAAAAATTGAAGGTAGACACTAGTGCTGGAGAAACTCAGCGGTGAGGCAGCATCTATGGAGTGAAGGAAATAGGCAACGTTTCGGGTCGAGACCTTTCTTCATTTGTTTGTTACTTAGTTTAGAGATACAGCACAGAAACAGGCCTTTCGGCCCACCGAGTCCACACCGACCAGCGATCCCCGCACACTAACATACACACACTAGGGACAATTTTTACATTTACAGAAGCCAATTAACCTACAAACCTGCACGTCTTTAGAGTGTGGGAGGAAATCGAAGATATGGGAGAAACCCACGCAGGTCACGGGGAGAACGTACAAACTCCGTACAGACAGCACCCGTAGTCGGGATCGAACCGGGTCGTTGGCGCTGTGGTAGCTCTACCTGCTGTGCCACCATGCCACCCCTTATACCTAGGCCACTGTATGTACTTGTATGTATATTTCTTATTTCTGATAGATGTCTCCTTAGAGTAATGTTACATTGTCATTTTGTACTGGTAAATATATATATACTTTTGTTAAAATAGTGTGGTCTGACTGCTTGTATTGTTCTGTACATGGATGGTGTCTCAGTTCTTGTAGTCTGCGCTCTCACAAAGGAAGGCAGGCATGTAAACACTGCCTTTACCAGTCCCCAGTGATGTGGAGAATTTCTGGCGCTTAGAGAAATTTGGTTAACATTTACTAATCAAAATTGTGAGTCATGCTTCAAGGAGTAAGAGAAAGTGCTGCCTCTCCCAGTACTCTGTTGATTTCTGATGAGGATAAAACGCAACGAACAGGCTCGGAAACTGAAACACAATGATCGTGGTTGCACAGAAACAGCCCACGTCACTGGATCTACATCGAGAGATTGATTAGCGCGGGGTGTCGGGGGTTATGGAGAGAAGGCAGGAGAATGGGGCTGAGATGGAAAGATAGATGAGACATGATTGAATGGTGAAGTAGACTTGATGGGCCGAATGGCCTACTTAGAGTCATAGATTCATAGTGACACAGCATGGAAAACAGGTCCTACAGCCCAACTTGCCCATACAGGCCAACATGCCCCATCTACACTAGTCCCACCTGCCCGCGTTTGGCCCATATCCCTCCAAACCTGTCCTATCTATGCACTTCTGCTCCTAGAACCTATGAACACAGGCAGAAGCTAATGGATTGAGCCATCACAATCAGCTCCGAGCTCAGGAGACCATATTTCTACATAAATCTTCTGTATGCAACCGGTGATCTATTTTCCTAGGTACACAAAAATGCTGGAGAAACTCAGCGGGTGCAGCATCATCTATGGATTGAAGGACATAGTCAACGTTTCGGATATCTCCTTCGCTCCATAGATGCTGCTGCACCCGCTGAGTTTCTCCAGCATTTTTGTCTACCTTTGATTTTCAGCATCTGCAGTTCCTTCTTAAACAATCTATTTTCCTATCTGCTTCCTGGTTTTGGTTTGTTACTTAGTTTAGTTTAGAGATACAGCACAGAAACAGGCCCTTCGGCCCACCGAATCTGCACCGACCAGCGATCCCCGCACATTAACACTATCCCACACACACCAGAGACAATTTACATTTATACCAAGCCAATTAACCTACAAACCCGTACGTCTTTGGAGTGTGGGAGGAAATAGAAGATCTCGGAGAAAACACACGCAGCTCACGGGGAGAAACGTACAAACTCCGTACAGACAGCACCCGTGGTCAGGATTTGCTCCTGACTAAGGCATGCACAAGACATCCAGAACATCCAGGGCCCCAGTTCAGAATTATTGATTCCTTCTGATCAAAAATCAAATGCAGTGATGCTGCCCTAAGCATGCAGCAGAATGCAGTTTGAGTTTGCACCACCATCTTCCATTAGGACTTAATAGAATTATGGAGGAAATGTATTAAAATTCCTGGTGCTCTCTGTGAGAGCGTCTCTTTAAAGCTGCAATTTGGCAGCATTATTCCGTGTTGAATTCGCTGCTGCAGCTGCTGGAGGATTAGCTGAAGTGGTTCTTTATCACTTCCCTGCCTGCTCCGTGATGAGAGAATCTTCCATTTCTGCTCACTATCTCACCTGCAGCCATTTAATTGGTAGTTATTCCCCTCCGCTGGCCCAAGGCTTTGCTGTGTCCTCTGCTGATCCGTCTTAATCCTTCACAATCGCACAGCACGGAAACAGGCCCTTCAGCGCAACTCCTCCATGCTGACCAAGATGCCACATCTAAGCTCGTCCCACATGCCCAAATTTGGCCCACATTGCTCGGAAACTTTCCTATCCAGTTACCTGTCCAAATGTTGTTATAGTCCCTTCCTCGACTACCTCCCTGTCAGCTTGTTCCATACACCTACCACCCTCTGTGTGAAAATGTTGCATTAGTTTAACATTGGAGTCAGATGTGAAGTTGTATCAGTCTTCACCCAGAGCCCACACCTGTGCAGTGGCCATCGGAGACCTTCAGATGCTTGTGTAACGGGCTCATGTACAGTAACACTGTGAGCTTTAGTTTAGTTTACAGATACAGCGCAGTAACAGGCCCTTCAGCCCATCGAGTCCACACCAACCAGCGATCCCCACACATTAACACTAACCTACACACACAAGGGACAATTTTTTTACATTCATACCAAGCCAATTAACCTACAAACCTGTACGTCTTTGGAGTGTGGGAGGCAACTGAAGATTTCGGAGAAAACCCACGCAGGTCACAGGAGAAGGTGTGAGCAGCATACACTGTGTAACAAGTTTAAATAATATGTTCATAGAAAATCAAAGGTTGTCACTTTGAGTTAGTGGATGTGTTGGAATGAAAGACTTAGTACCGCCACAGGGGTACAATAAATTTCAAATCTCAATGGTGCCGGACTATGTGGGTTTGGGTAGTAAACTCACAGCTGAAGCAGTGAATGATTCAGGCTAGGCTCAGGGAAGGGAAGCATGGGGACATGTCCTCAGATAGCCACAGAAGGTGGCTACACCTCTGGCACTCATTGGCCTCGTAATAACCAACCCTGACTCCAGAGCAGAAAGTTGCCAAGTGACAGGAGACACAGAACTGGGCACAAACAGACAATAATAAGACAGAGTGTTTAAGAAGGAACTGCAGATGCTAGAAAATCGAAGGTACACAAAAATGCTGGAGAAACTCAGCGGGTGCAGCAGCATCTATGGAGCGAAGGAAATGGGCAACGTTTCGGGCCGAAACCCTTCTTCAGATCAATAATAAGAGAGATACAGATCCAGGGAATAAAGTCCTCTCCTGCCCAACTCTACGTAGGATACGATAGAACTTTATTCATCCCCAGAGGGAAATTGGTCCGCCAGCAGTCACAACCAACTTGAACTTAAATTGGTCCGCCAATAGTCACAACACCAACAAGTAAAAAACTTCAACTTAAAATTAAATTAAAAAGTGAAAAAAAAAGAAAAATAAATCACAACTGTTGTCTGGGCTGCCGTGTGCACAGCACCTTCACCAGAACGAACGATCAAACAAACAAACAAACAAACTCGGCTCATCCCCTGGACAGAGGATTCTAAAACTAGAGTACCCCCCCCCCCCCCCCACACACACACACACACACAATGGGGCCCCCCTTTGTTTCTCCCACCCTCACACAGCAGTCCCCCACACGGGGTCCCCATGTCTCCCCCCCCCCACCTCTGCCCCTCGAGTCCTGGTAATGTCCTCTGCCTCATCTTAACCGAGTGATGTCCCTCCTATAGCTGAGTGACCAGAACTGCCCATTGTACTCCGAGGAGTGTTCTCACCAACGACTTGTACAGCTACATCACGATGTCCCAATGTTTGTACTCAATCCCCTTCCCAATGAAGGCAACCGTGCGAGCAGCAGAGGGTGGGGCGCTGGAGAACACAGTTGGACCCAGCATGGAGATGTGGCTTGACTTGTTCTGCAGGTGGGTGGCACGGTGGCGCAGCGGGTAGAGCTGCTGCCCAATACAAATCTTAACCTCAGCTGCAGTCTGTATGGAGTTTGCATGTTCTCCCTGTGACTTGCGTGGGTTTCCTCTGGGTGCTCCAGTTTCCTCCCATGTCTCAAGACGTGCGGGTTTGTAGGATATTCAGCCCTCTGTAAATTTGGCCCAAGTGTGTAGGAAGTGGGTGGATGATAAATGTAGAACTACTGTGAACGGGTGATCGATGGTTGACGTGGACTTGAGTCAAGTTCAGTTTATTGTCACGTGTACGAGGTACAGTGAAAGGTTTTGGGCTGAAGAGCCTGTTTCCATGCTATATCTCATGTTCGTAAGTGATAGGAGCAGAATTTGGGCCATTCAGCCCATCAAGTCTACACTGCCATTCAATCATGGCTGTTTTATCTCTCCCTCCTAACCGCATTCTCCTGCCTTCTCCCCATAACCCCCGACACCTGTACAAATCAAGAATCTATCTATCTCTGCCGTAAAAATATCCATTGACTTGGCCTCCACAGCCTTCTGTAAACTAAACAGAAGTGAGCAGGGCAGGGTAAGCTGAAGAAGGGTCCCAGAAACAAAACGTCACCTATCCATGTTCCCCAGAGATGCTGCCTGACCCGCTGAGTTACTCTAGCCCTCTGTGTCCTATTTAGTGATGTTTAGCGATTTGGGGTGTGTCCATGTTAATGACTGTTCTGCACCCATCCGTGTGTGGGAAGGCACTCTGCTATTCTCACCATGAGATGTATAAACTCGAGTGATAATAGGTCACATGGGCCTTTGTGTTTCATTGCTTGCTTTATCTTCTTTCTTGGGCAATGAATGCTCCATCATGCCTTTCACTGTAACCAGGAAACTGCTTCAACAGTTCCAGGGCTGTGAGAATGAGATTAACACCTCAGGTAGATACTGATAATTAGGTGGAAATATGTGGAGAGATGAACATGGATGGGAGCAGTAGATGTGGGGGAGTGTAGAGGAAGATTTTTATGTTATCTTCGCTTATCTTCATTGTTGGGAGCTTTCACTTATTTGAAAACCAGATTGATGTGAAAGTGTGTTGTGAAATTGTCTGAATTCACTGAAATAATTTCTTCCCGTTGGAAGCTCTGGGGATTGGCGTGACATTGCCCACATTGAGAGCGAGTTTTCAATTATGTTTTGGTCAAATCTTGCAATGCCCTTGTGTCAACAGTAAGCCTGCGATGCCCTTGAGTCAAACAGCACAGCAAGGGAATACAACACAAGGCTTTGCCATTGGCATCACTGTTGTAGTAGAGAGGTTGGGGATTCTGGCTAGTACCCCTGGCCATCACAGGTACTGACCTCCCCACCATCGAAGGTCCATCACAGGTACTGACCTCCCCACCATCGAAGGTCCATCACAGTACCGACCTCCCCACCATCGAAGGGATCTACAGGAGGCGCTGCCTCAGAAAGGAATCCAGCATCAACAGAGACCCACACCACCCTGGCCATGCTCTCATCTCGCAGCTACCATCGGGAAGAAGGTACAGGAGCCTGAAACCGTGACCTCCAGAGTCAGAAACAGCTTCTTCCAACAACCTCAAATAACCTCTGATCTACGTGGACTATTATTATTTGTTTGTTTTTTATGTGTACGTATGTGTTCGCGTGTGTGCGCTCACGTGTTCATATGTATATATACACACACACAGAACTGTTTTTTCTTTCTCGTTTATTATATTGGTTACATAGTACTAAGTTCACATATTCTGTTGTGCTTCTGCAAGTAAGAGTTTCATTGTTCTATCTGGGGCACATGACAATAAAACACTTGACCATTGGCCATCCATTCCTGAGCACTTCCCCAAACTATCACCTCTATTTATTGTTATGGGCATTGGTTTATTGTCACGTGTATCAAGGTACAGTGAAATGCTTTGTTTGCATGCTATCCGATCAAATCGTAATGTAGTTTAGAGATACAGAGCGGAAACAGGCCCTTCGGCCCACCGAGTCCGCGCCGACCAGGATCGAACCCGTGTCTCTGGCGCTGTGAGGCAGCAACTTTACCGCTGCACCATCATGCCACCCTATAGTCCACCACAAGTACAATCGAGCCATACAAGAGTATAACTGGTAGTCTAGAGCATCGTGTTACAGCAAGAATGCAGCTTTAAAAAAATCATCAGGTTTGCTGACCAGTACCTGACCAACGGATTATTTCCAGCAGCCTTTCTTTATTACATATTTCCCAGCAACACTGTCTCACAGCCACAACTAGCTTCCTCTAACTCTCTGCATTCATCTATCAGTTTGTACAATACAACACAATACGATATGACACGATACGATAGAACTTTATTAATCCCAGGAGGGAAATTGATCTGCCAACAGTCATAAAATACAAGATTCATGAAACATGAAATTAAAGTGACGAGTGGAAAGTCCAGAGGGGGGGGGAGGGGGGTCAGTCTCAGTCTACCCCACGACAGAAGGGGGAGGAGTTGTCCAGTTTGATAGCCACAGGGAAGAAGGATCTCCTGGGGCGTTCTGTGCTGCATCTTGGTGGAACCAGTCTGTTGCTGAAGGTGCTCCTCAGGTTGACCAGTGTGTCATGGAGGGGGCGAGCTGTATTGTCCAGGATGTACTGCAGTTTGAGGAGTATCCTCCCCACCAAGACCACCTCCAGTGAATGCAACTCTGGCCCCAGGATGGAGCCAGCCTTCCTGATGAGCTTGTTATCCTGTTGGCAGCACACTGTGCCCCTCCAGGTAGACCAGCGATGATTAATGACAGGGCAGGAGGACTATCTAGTCACCTCAACAACCTTGCCTGCGTCCTGTCACCAACAGTACCTCCCCACATCCTCAGACACACACTTGCTTCTCGCTTTCCCACGTGTGCTGTAGGGTCAGTAACCTGAATCGTGATCTCCGCTTCTCTCCCCACACACGCTGCTTCAAGTGGCGTCCAAACCAGGCGACTATTTGCATACTTGGCACAGATGCAGACCTACAATGTGTAGGAAGGAACTGCAGATGCTGGTTTAAACTGAAGATACTCATAAAAAGCTGGAGTAATTCAGCGGGTCAGGCAGCATCTCGTGAGAGAAGGAATGGGTGATGTTTCGGGTTGAGACCCTTCTTCAGACTGATACATCACCTATTCCTTTTCTCCAGAGATGCAGTAAATCTACAGTCACATATTACAATCACTCCACACTTAAATCTCTACTCCTAAAGCAACATGTCTTATTTTAACAATGACCCCTTATCCTGTATCTGTTAACTGTAAATAGTTTGATTGTAATCATGTATTGTTTTTCCGCTGACTGGTTAGCACGCAACAAATGCTTTTCACTGTACCTCAGTACATGTGACAATAAACTGAACTGAAACTGAAAGCGAGTATCTCTGTCTTTCCATCCATATTTATTTCAGACTTCCAGCATCAGCAGTTTGTATTTATTTTACAATTGCATCAGATGTAGAACATAACAAGCTGAACCCAACTGCAAGATCTTAATACTGATTCACTTCATGTTATCTAATGGGTCCAATCAATAAAAAATACAGTCACAATTGAATTGTAAACGAGCCTGACATTGAGAAATGGCCAAATAGAATTATCAAATTGATCACATGCTTGAATTATATTCTTTCACAATCCTGATCTTATTCCAAATCAAAACTTGTTCAAGAGGCCACCTGTCAGTGCTTCATTAACTTATTAGCCCACAAAGACAGATTGTGACATTATTTACTTAACGGCAGAACAGCCTATTGTAATATCATCACTCTGGTAGCTCTGTCTGATGTACAGAGATATGACTGGTTTGGCTAAGAGTCTCTGGGCCACACTGCAAAAGGGGATGAGGTCCAGTGCTGCTGTTCAATGCAACTTGACAGAGGTTAAGTGAAAGTTATTGGAAACAGGCCCTTTGGCCCACTCTGCCCATCAATCACCCACTCACGCCCTAATTCTGGGTTATTCCACTTTCTCATGTGGGATGTGGCTTCCCGTACATCAGCAACTTCAAGTGTAGACTTGGCGACCATTTATAAGACTTGCACCCAGTCTCCTGGTCGATTAACATTTTAACCCCACTTCCCATTTCCACACTGGCCTCTCTGTCCTGGGCCACCTCCATCATCCACACATAAACTGTCAGAACATCACCATACTTGGATAGTTTATATCCCAATGGTACGAACATCGAGTTCTCCAATGTTATGTAACAATCCCCCCTCCCTCCCCTTGGCCCATTTTCTTTCCTACGCCCACCCTGATGTGCATCCTCCCCCCTCCTCTCCCCGCTTCCCCATCCCATCCCTCCGATACCCCTCCCTCCCTCTGGCTTTACATTTCACATCTCTTTAACTGACACATTTTACCTCTGTTCTTAGTCCACCCATCTATCACTTGCAGGCTTTGCCTCCACCTTTCCCAGTGCCCCCCCCCCCCCCCACCACCACTCCAATCCATCTGGAAGCAGGGTCCCGAATTAAAATGTCAACTATCCATGAGATGCTGCCTGATCCGCTGAGTTATTCCCAAAATTGAGGGTTTTTGTTGTTTTTTTTAAACTCAGCTGGTGCTCTTAATTCTTTCTCTTGAAATATCCAGGCTGCAGTTAAATCTCAAAGACTGGAAAGATCGACATTACAAATCTCCACCTCCTACAGCAACGGTTAATTCGAGTCGAGGTAGCCAACTTAACACCAATTGTGTTGAAGAACAGATGTTTAGTGCAATGATTTGAAATGGCTCCAAGCTGACTTGAATTATCCAACACAGTCAGACGTGGATCAGAGGTTCCTACAGAACCTAGACCTGGCTCCGGTCCCACATTGCTGGGAATAAAAGACTAGGTTCCTCTCAACCACTGTGTACTCACACGGCTAGCTTGCATTAATCAGAGTCTCCTCCATTGCTTCCACTTATGGAATATTTGCCAAGAAAAACAAGATAAACAAGCAGATAAATACAGTCTCTGCAGCTTTGATTTCCCTCCAACCAGTACACGCGTGTGTGAGCCTCCGTGGACACACACACGCGAGTTGTTTACATGAGTGACGTGCCCACCGAGCCTACACTGATCAGCTATCCCCACACACTAACACTATCCTACACACACTATGGGCAATTTACAATTTACAATTTTACCAAAGCCACGTGTTTGGAGTGTGGTGGAAACCGGTGCACCCGGAGAAAACCCACGTGGTCGCAGAGAGAACATACAAACTCCGTACACCCATAGTCAGGATTGCACCCGGGTCTCTGGTTCAGTGAGGCAGCAGCTCTACCTTTGCGCCAATGTGTCGCCTTCAGCTAAAATGTCCAGCTGAAGGGTTTGAAATCATCTGAATGACCCTCAGAGGCCACATTCTGTGCGACTGTCCCAGTAATATTCGAAATTTCAGTAAAACTTGTGATTGATAACGTCACTGTAATTCCTTCCTCAATGCTGTTCAAAAACCATAGCAACACATTCTTTGAGACAACATGGAATGTTGTGTCAACATAGGGGGGAGAACCATGTAGAACCCAGAGAGGCAAGGTTGTCATTTTGGACACACCAAATTGCTGGGCAGACAAAGGAGTCGTCAGCAAGCCCAGAGATGTTGTTGGGAATGGATGGCAGTCAACGTGGGACAGCTTCTCACTCCTGTAGCTGCTTCCTTCAAAGGCCTCTCACTAACTGGGCACTCGCTGTCCTCATGCATAGTGTTCCACTACAGGCTGCCCTGAACAACCTAGCGAGGTTTCAAGGTCTGTTTTTGGGGAGCGATTAGGGAGGGGAAAGGGGAGGATGGGAAAGGGAAGCAGAGGGGGGCGGTGGGGAAAAGGGGGGCGATGGGGGGGGGGAAGAAGGGATGAGGGGGTGAAAGGGGGAGGGGGAGAGGAGGAAGGGGTTGAGCGAAGAGAACTTACAGGTAAAGCAGCATTCTAACAAAACACAGTATCAGCGCGCTGTACCATCTTCATGTTGCGTGCGTTTTACAACGCGATCATTCACCGTGACCTTGTGTTTAATGGATTTACTAATGATGGCTTCCTACACTCACGACGCCACGTTCATCACCCCAGCTGTCTGTTCCTCGTCCATCCCGGGTACATCGCTGCCGGGGGGCCTCGTTACTCGAATGGGTGGGGGTGGGGGTACGGTGCTGGGGTGGGGGAGGGCGAGTCTATTTGGACCCAGTGTCCGGTGATGCGGGGCGGCTCCGCCTGCTCTAACTCTCGTTGCCGCCGCGTTACAGACTCGGCCTCAGTTTACACTTGACTTTGGTGGAATTGGTTGTCAATATTGCGGGTTGTCAGCTGGTTGCAAATATTTCGAAACAGTTTGATCTCAAATATCTCGCGCTGAGTCCGAGTCAAACGGGACAATTCATTTGCCTTCAACACCATCCATCCTCGCGTTGTAAACCGGCTCATTGTTTCTGGAATCCGAGTACGAGGGGCGAGGAAGCGGTCGGGCTTGTGACTGGGTGGGGATTCCGTAACGCGGGGACCGTGGGCGATGCCTCCTCAAATCTGCTTCTCTCCTGTATCTGGAAGCCTTGGGCAGTTGGAGGCTGCAGGGTACACCAGGCTTTTACAGTGGCTGCCAGTCGGGACTCAAAGGCTATAAATAGTGCTTCAGGGAAAACAAGGCAACTCTTTCAAATGAGGTGAAGGGCGGTAAGACCTAGAGCAAGGTCTGAAGGAATTTGTATGCATTATATTATTCATTAGCCCAGCCATATTGAAAAGTTGCCTGCAGAGACATTTTTTTTTATGGCTGGAGAAAGTGCAAACGCCTTTCTGGTTTCTACTGCAACGCAATGCTATCTGTTATGGGAGTTGCATTTTACAAACGGCCGCATTTCGCCCAGCTACACGCGGCGCGGACCCTGTACTAAATGACCATTAGATACATTGCAATAAACACGGTTCTGCTTGACGAAGGAAGAGGATTTGTAGAGCGTTTTTACCTTAGGATGGAACCGGGCGGCAGAATCTGGCGGCTACTTGTCCCTGTGTGTTGCGGGGAGGCGAAGGGGGGGAGGGGTGGTCGATATTCGGTCCCCCTTGTGTGGCGGGTGTTCGGGGAAGCCACGGTCTTCTTGGGGGGGGGGTTGTGGGGGGGGGGGGTTACAGGCAGCTTTGCATCAGGAAGAATCGGCGCTGCAACTCCGGTCAAATCTTACAGTCCCTCCCTCCACGCTGGCGATTGTTTCAGAACCGCGGCCAGCTCCTGTCCACTGGAGGTGGTTTCAGCCCCACAGTCAGCTCCTGACTCCCGTCTACTGGCGATTGTTTCAGCACCGCGGACAGCTCCCTCCTCGCTGGCGGTGGCTTCAACACCGCGGTCAGCTCCCGAGTCCCGCTCCGCCCGCACTTGCAGAGGCTCCGTCTCCGGCTCCGGCTCCGGTCGGGCGGTCGACCCCTTGTCCTTGGCGGTGGTCGGCGCTAGAAGGAACGGACTCCCCGCGCCGCCCGCCCGCTCTCCAGGGGAAGACTCGGGCTCAGGAAGGTTGCAGTGAACGGGAGAGGAACCAGGGGCATCCTCGCCGCCTTCTGCGTGTACGGAGCAGCCGAGTCTCAGCCCAGCCCCGGTGTAAGCTGAGCCCGGCTCCCTCCCTGGCACGCAGCGCTCCCGCTGTCCTTGCAGAGGCTGGGGGCGATACAGATGTGCCAGCCCACAGCTGCAGCAACACCTGCAACAGCAGCCTCCCTTCCTCGCTGATCGCCTCTCTTTAAATCCCGGCTACATCAGAGTCTCCGCATCCTCCGCACAAGTGCAGCGACCGAGTCCTGTCTCTGCCCGTCTCTCCCTCCCTCAGTCTGCCGAGTGCCCACACTCCATTCTCCGGCCATCCAGCGCGCAGGAACACGGATAGCTGGAGGGAGAAGCGGGCTGAGAGAATCAACCAGGCAACTCTCTGGAGGAGTGGCCGTGCGTCTCATGCATATAAATGAGGACAGGCGCAGTTAGCACAGTTGTAGCAGAAAGGACTAGAGAGGCAGAGAGCAGAGGGAGGGCTGACAGAGAGAGAGAGAGAGAGCTGAGGGAGAGGTGACAGAGAGAGAGAGAGAGAGAGAGAGAGAGAGAGAGAGAGAGAGAGAGAGAGAGAGAGAGAGAGAGAGAGAGAGAGAGAGAGAGAGAGAGAGAGAGAGAGAGAGAGAGAGAGAGAGAGAGAGAGAGAGGGGTGAACAAGAGGGGGAGAGAGCAGTGTGAGAAGATACACAAAGACAGATGGACAGGTAAAGCACCAAGGGAGAAGACGTACAACAAATTATTTCATTTTAAGAACCAAATCACGATTAGATTTTTAAGAATTCATTCACGGGATCTGGGCATCGAAGATATTTATTCTGAATCTAATCTGGTTCGTCTTCAGATGATGGTTCCCTTGTCAGCTTCCGATTGGTTCTGGGGTTCTGTGGGCAAAGTGGGGACAGGTGATGCCAGGTAGGAGTGAGTCTGATCTGTACTGATCTTCGATCGATTCCCATTGGAAGAAATCAATGAGAAAAATCAGTCTGAAGAAGGGTCCCGACCCCAAAACGTCACCTATCCATGTTCCCCAGAGATGCTGCCTGACCCGCTGAGTTACTCCAGCACTCTGTGAAACGTCACCTATCCATGTTCACCACAGATGCTGCCTGACCCGCTGAGTTACTCCAGCACTCATACTCACACTGCCTGATACGCTGTTACCTGCAGAACAGGGTTGAAGAGAAGGATTCCTTGAGCAGCTGTTTAACCAACATAAGCATGAAGGTTACAACGTCTTCCCTCCCCCTGCCGCAGACTCTGTGATTCTCCGTTGCAATTGACCGTAACCCACCCTAATTTATGATTTTAAATTAAGGAATGGAAAACAAAATTGAAATTGAAAGGCATAATTTTTGAATATTCAATCAATGTGAAGCATTGAAATTCATGGTTCTGCAGAAGATCCATCATTTGACAATAGACAATAGGTGCAGGATTGACCTTCGACCCGCCGAGCCAATGTGATCATGGCGGTGGTGACCGTGGCCCATAATCTGCATGGGAGTGCTGGATCATTGCTGCTCCAGTCAGTTTGTTCCCTTGCCCCCAATGGAGTGAAGGGACAGAGAGCCAGTTACTTGGTCACCGTTCCCACGGTGCCGCACCGATGTTTTGTACAGAGGTCGAGGGGCTTGGGGTGGGGAAGAGGAGGTGCTTGGGGTGGTAGAACGGGGTGGGAAGAGGAGGGGGTGAGAAGCAACATTCCTATCGACTCTGCAAACACTGAACTGGAAAGAGGAGATAGTTTCCCCGACCATTGTCATGTCGGAAGGTTTCGGTTCAATGCTATTCTAAGGTCTTTGGAATGTGGGAGGAAACTGGAGCACCCGGAGAGAACCCACGTGGTCACAGGATGCAAACTCCATACAGACAGCACCCATGGTCAGGATCGAAGCCGGCTGTAAGGCAGCAGCTCTACTGGCTGTGCCACTGTGCCACCCTAAAAATCTCATCTCACAAATTGGGCACATCTTGTTGCTTTTGCCCTTCTGTTTAATTGTTAAAGTCATAGAGCGATACAGTGTGAAAACAAGCCCTTCAGCCCAATTTGCCCACACTGGCCAACATGCCCCAGCTACAGTTGTAGGCTTGTATTCACTGGAGTTTAGAAGGATGAGGGGGGGATCTTATAGAAACATATAACATTATAAAAGGACTGGACAAGCTAGATGCAGGAAAAATGTTCCCAATGTAGGGCGAGTCTAGAAACCAGGGGCCACAGTCTTGGAATAAAGGGGAGGTGAAGACTGAGGTGAGAAAAAACTCTTTCACCCAGAGAGTTTGTGAATTTGTGGAATTCCCTGCCACAGAGGGCAGTGGAGGACAAGTCACTGATGGATTTAAGAGAGAGTTAGATAGAGCTCTAGGGGCTAGTGGAGTCAAGGGATATGGGGAGAAGGCAGGCACGGGTTATTGATAGGGGATGATCAGCCATGATCACAATGAATGGTGGTGCTGGCTCGATGAGCTGAATGGCCTCCTCCTGCACCTATTTTCTACGTTTCACTAGCCCCACCTGCCCGCGTTTGGTCCATATCCCTCCAAACCTGTCCATCATACATGCACCTGTCTAAATGCTATGTTTCTGTTCTAACCACCTCTTTGAATGAGTGTTTATTTGTGAGTAACTGGTTGGTTGAACCTCTGATGAGGAGGATTATAACATTCTTAGGACAGGGCATCGGACAGTGACGTGTGACAAGCAATGGAGGTCATCAACAACCAGCATCACCTTCATCAATAACGTTCCATCCTAGTGCTGGGCTCGAAGGGCCGAATGGCTTACTCCTGCACCTATTGTCTATGTACGTATAATTATTTCAAATTATTATTCATGCTGAACTTGGCTGGTTGGACTTTGAATAGCCAGGTTTGGGGTTGTTTCAATAACCATCTGCTCCTGGGGTAACTAAGCACAGAGATAAAGGCACTGAGGTTAAAATAAAAGTGCCTTGAGCAATATTCGAGATCAGAAGGGTTTTTTGTCTGCAGGCACGGCTCGTGATGATGTGTAGCTTACTCCAAGATGAAGCTGTGGAGCCATGCTAATTAACATCCGATCTCCCAGCAAAATGAATAACTCATCGGGCTGATGGGAAGATGATCAAATGCTTGAAACCTGGTGACGTCTCGACAACAAGGGCCAGTGGCAGGGTCCACAGTGTAGGAATGAAAAGTGAAAATCGTACGTGAAATGAATGATGTGGTGGAGAGAGGAGAGAGAGAGAAAGACAGTGAGGGGAGAGGGAGCTCCTGTATCTTCATCAAGATGAGAGCGTGGCCAGGGTGGTGTGGGTCTGGCTGCCTTTTTGAGGCAGCACCTCCTGTAGATCCCTTCGATGGTGGGGGGAGGTCAGTAGCTGTGATGGACCTTCGATGGTGTAGTCACTCAGAGGGTAGTGGGTGTATGGAACGAGCTGCCAGGAGGTAGTTGAGGCAGGTACAATAACAACATTTAAAAGACATTACAGGCACCTGTACAGGGTTGGGAAAGGTTTAGAGGGACATGGACTAAATATGGGCAGATGGGCATGGCATAGATGGGACAGTGCGAGTTAGAGTCATAGAGTGATACAGCGCAGAAACAGGCCCTTTGGTCCAACTTGCCCACACCAGCTAACATGTCCCAGCTACACTAGTCCCACCTGCCTGCCTTTGGTCCATATCCCTACAAACTTGTCCTATCCATGTACCCATTCAAGATGGCGGCGGTGGAAGCAGATTTGAATGATGACGACGACTCCTTATAGTGAGTCGGCTTCAATTGCTGACTGCGGTAAATTTCCACCTCGGACGAGGCCTGGACCTACCACCCGACAAGGACACTGGAGGGTCGCTCCGATTATGGTGGTGTGGCCGTGGAACGATCCTCAGCTGACAGCCGACGGCTGTCGCCCTGCGGCCTACATCGTGAGCCCGTTAGAACCCTGCACGCTGCCCGGAGAGGATGCTGGCATTGACTGTTTGCTGCTTCTCCGCCCGCCATTCCCCCCCCCCTCTTTTGTAACCCGTCTGTTACCTGTCTGTGTACCATCGACGCTGGACACTGGTGCAGGGAGGCGTCGCTGGACACCTCTCTGCACCCGCGACGCTGGATCCTCCCTGCACCCGCACCCTGGGCAGCCTCTCTGAACCTGCCCCGCTGGACGGCCTCTCTGCACCTGCCCCGCTGGACGGCCTCTCTGCACCTGCACTGCACTGCTGGACACCTCGCTGCACCCGCTCTATTGGACGGCCTCTCTGCTCCCTCACCGCTGGATACTCTCTCCACCTGCACCGCTGGACGCCCCTCTGCTCCCTCACCGCTGGATGCCTCTCTGCACCTGCACCGCTGGACGGCCTCTCTGCGCCCTCGCTGCTGACACCCTCTTCGCCTTCTCTGCTGGACACCTCTCTGCGCCCTCACCGCTGGACAACCTCTCTGCTGCTTCCTGCAGCTGCTCGGGCTCCTCATCATGCTCAAATACTTGGCTCTGCAGCTGACTGGTCTCTTCAACAATCACACCCCATCCTGCATCCCAGTCATTAAACAGCTTGGACTTCTGCGTCGACCCCGTTACATCCACAGAAGCTCTCGACGCAAGCTTGTTTGCTTCGGCCACGGACATTCCATTCCATCCATCTGCTCACTACCACGCTCTGCCCCCCCCTCAACTGCGTCACCCCCCCCCCCATCCCAGCTGACCACATGCACCGTCAACTGGGACAACCTCAGATCTCTCCCAGCCTGCCCCATCCCTCCACCCTCTCCCAATGCCAACTTTGCCCTCCTCAACACCCGGTCGCTCAACAACAAAGCCCTTGCCCTCCATGAACTAATCCTTGACAACACTCTTGACTTCCTTCTGCTCACTGAAACCTGGCAACAACCCAATGTCTTCTTCTCCCTCAATCAAGCATCCCCATCTGGATTTAATTATATTTCCAAACCCCGCCCCTCCCGCCATGGAGGCGGCCTCGCTGTTATTTTCAACCAGAACTTTCCGATCATTGAACTCACCCTCCCCACAGTAGCATCATTTGAATTCCTCGCCTTCAAAGCCCTTTCCTCCATGACAGTCATCCTCATTTACCGCCAACCTAAACCAAACCCTTCCTTCCTATCTGACTTCACTGAATTCCTCACACTTGCCTCAACTCTCTCCCCACGTCTGCTGCTACTTGGTGACTTAAATATTCATATGGACTCCCCCACCTGCAAGCTCGCATCTGAATTCGCTTTTTTACTTGACAACTTCTCTCACTCAGCACGTCACCTTTCCCACTCATGACAAAGGTCACTTCCTTGACCTGGTCTGCTCCCACAAATCAACCGGTACTCAACCTCCATCCAGCCTCTTCCCCCTCTCTGATCATAAGCTTATACGGTTCACCATCCCTTCTCCGACACCTCGCCCCCGCTTCCTCCGAGAAATCACCTTCCGTAATCTAAAATCCATCGACCCCCACCTGCTCTCCACCACTCTCCCCCTGGACTCAACCCACATCTCACCTGATGATCTCACAAACCATCTCAATTCCACCTTGTCTACCTCCCTTAACACTCTGGCCCCCCTCAAAACAAGAACCGTAACTTTTAATACATCTTCACCCTGGTACACACCTGCACTTCGTAAGAAGAAACAGATTGGTCGCCGACTTGAACGACTCATAAAGAAATCATCTCACAGTCCAACCATGAAGCTTACAAACTCCACCTCACTGCCTACAAAGATGCCCTCATTGCTGCTAAATCTGCATACCTCTCCTCCATATTCACCGACCCCTGCCTAAACCACAGAACCCTCTTCTCCACAGTGTCCAACCTCCTCAAGCCTCGAGCCAACACTCTCCTACCTCCACTCCGGATCTCTGCAACTCATTCCTCCACTTTTTCGCTGACAAAATCAGCACCATCTATCAATCTTTATCCCCTGTACCTGACTCCCCAGCATCTACTCCACCACCTACCAAGGCCCCTCCTTTCAACATCTCCACTGACCTCCTTACCCCTCCTCCACACTGCTTCCTCTCCCAGTTTGACCCGGTCACCCCCACTGAAATCTCCAAACTCATCAGCTCTTCCAAACCCAGTACGTGCTCCCTCGACCCTCTCCCCACTCCCCTGCTGAAGTCCTGCCTCCCCGCTCTCTGCCCCTACCTCACTAATCTCTTCAACTCCTCATTATCCCAAGGAATTGTCCCCTCTGCTTTCAAACCTGCTGCTGTCACACCAATCTTAAAGAAACCTGGTCTTGATCCCTCCTCTCTCATTAACTACCGCCCCATCTCAAATCTCCCCTTTCTTTCAAAAACCCTGGAGCGTATCGTCGCATCACAACTTCATTCCCACCTCCTCGCGTATACCTATTCGAACCCCTCCAATCTGGCTTTCGCCCCCTCCATAGCACAGAAACTGCTCTCCTCAAAGTCCTCAATGACCTCCTTACCTCTGCTGACACTGGTTCCCTCAACATCATCATCCTCCTCGACCTGAGTGCAGCCTTCGATACCGTCAACCTCAACATCCTGCTTACCAGACTTAGAGACCTTGGCATTGAAGGTTCGGCACTCAGCTGGCTCCGTTCCTACCTATCCAACCGATCCCACTTCATCTCTCTCCATAACCACACCTCTGCAATAGCCACTGTCACTCAAGACGTTCCCCAAGGCTCCGTTCTCGGGCCCCTCCTCTTCATCATCTACATCCTCCCCCTTGGTCATATACTCCATCACTTCAACCTGGACTTCCATTACTATGCTGATGACACCCAGATCTATCTCAGCACCAAGTCCCCCCCACCACCCCCTCTCCCCCATATCAACTCCTGCCTGTCAGCCATCAAATCTTGGATGCAACTCAACTTCCTTAAATTAAACAGTAACAAAACAGAATTTCTCCTCATTGGCTCCAAATCAACACTTACCAAAATTAACAACCCCACTCTCACTATTGACGGCACCACTGTCTCCCCATCTCCTCAGGCCCGCAACCTTGGCGTGATCTTTGACTCAACCCTCTCCCTTGAGCCTCACATCCGCCATGTTGTCAAAACATCACTTTTTCACCTCCGCAACATTGCCAAAATCAGACCCTCTCTCGCACCCCCCCCCCCCCCCCCCACTGCTGAAAGACTCATCCATGCCTTCATCTCCTCCCCGACTGGACTACTGTAACTCTCTTCTCTTTGGAATTAATTCCAGCAACATCAACCGACTCCAACTGGTCCAGAATGCAGCCGCCCGACTCATCACCACACCAAATCCTGGCACCAAATCACCCCAGTTCTCAAAGAACTTCACTAGCTTCCCATTTCCCACCGGATCTACAAAATCCTGGTCCTCACCTACAAAGCCCTCAACCACTTGGCCCCCCCTTATCTCACTGACCTCCTCTCCCCCTACAAACCCTCACGGTCCCTCAGATCCACATCAGCCGGTCTCCTCTCCATTCCGAAATCCAACCTCTGCACTTTTGGAAACAGAGCCTTCTCCAGGGCAGCTCCCAGGCTCTGGAACTCCCTCCCACATTGATCCGAAATTCTGAGTCACCATCCTCCAGTCCCGCCTCAAGACCCATCTCTTCATCTCTGCATACCCTTAGTCCCATGTCCCCCTCCCCTTTGCATCTCTGTCTTACTGCTCTATTTTGTTTTGTTTCTGACTCTCCATGTAAAGCGACTTTGAGTCCTTGAAAAGCGCTATATAAATGTATTATTATTATTACCCGACTAACAGCTTCTTAAATGTTGGGACAGTCCCAGCCTCAACTACCTCGTCTGGCAGCTCTTTCCATACACCCACCAATACAGAGTTGGGCCGAAGGGCCTGTTTCCGTGCTGCAGGAGGCCAAATGAAATCTTTATGGGTTGAGAAACAGACAGATAACACCATGTGTGTCGAAACAGGTGGAAAGGAAGAAAGCAGAATGGGTCGATAGCTGTGTAAGGTGGATAAGATGGCAGCTAATGTACTCAGCTATTATCCAGAGGCCTGGGCTAATGAACCAAAGTCAAGAGTTTGTACTTCACCATGGGAGCTGGGGAATTTACATTCAGTTAATTAAATAATCTGGAATAACAAAAACTGGTATTAGTAACCACGACCGACTTGTCATAAACTCCTCTGGCTGATTGCTGGTCTTTAGGTAGGAGATTAGCTGCCTTTACCTGCCCCCCCCCCCCCCACCCCCCCACTAATGTGAGGCATCAGGCTGAGCCTTAACTGAAATGGCTCAGCAAGGCACAGGCGTAATTATGGACCGGTAATAAATGATGCATCATGGAGACGAGAGATTACAAATGCCTGGAAACTTGATCTGTAAGAGGCTTTTAGAGGCACATGGGAATGCAGGGAATAGAGGGTTATTCATCAAGTACAGGCAGATGGGATCAGTTTAACTTGGCATAATGTTTGGCACACACATTGTGGGCCGAAGGGCCTGTTACTGTGCTGTACTGTCCTGTTCTAAAACACAGAGTGCTGGTGTAACTCAGCGGGTCAGGCAGCATCTGTGGAGCGAAGGAAATGGGCAACCTTTCGGGCCGAAACCCTGAAGGAAATAGGCAACGTTTCGGGCCGAAACCCGGAAGGGTTTCGGGCCGAAACGTTGCCTATTTCCTTCGCTCCATAGATGCTGCCGGAACATGGATAGGTGACGTTTCCCAGAGTGCTGGAGTAACTCAGCGGGTCAGGCAGCATCTGTGGGGAACATGGATAGGTGACGTTTCACAGAGTGCTGGAGTAACTCAGTGGGTCAGGCAGCATCTCTGGAGAACATGGATAGGTGATGTTTCACAGAGTGCTGGAGTAACTCAGCGGGTCAGGCAGCATCTGTGGAGAACATGGATAGGTGACGTTTCACAGAGTGCTGGAGTAACTCAGCGGGTCAGTTTGTACGTTCTCCCCGTGACCCGCATGGGTTTTCTCCGGGTGCTCCGGTTTCCTCCCACACTCCAAAGACGTGCGGGTTTGTAGCTTAATTTGCTTCATTAAATTGTCCCTAGTGTGCATAGGATAGAACTGATCATTGGTTGGTGTGGACTGGATGGGCCAAAGGATCTGTTTCCACGTTGTATCACCAAACTAAACATTAGGATGACTGAGCAGGAATGCTGAATCCCCAGATCTCATGCAATATTCCTGGTCTCTTATCTGCACTGTAGAATATACAGGGCAGCCCAGGAACAGGCCCTTCAGCCCACAAGGCCTGTGCTGAACATGATGCCAAGTTGAACTAATCTCCTCTGCCTGCATATAAACCTTTCCCTGCATATCCATCTGCCTATCCAAAAGCCTCTTAAATGCCACTATCGTATCCGTCTCCACCACCACCCCTGGCAGCATGTTCCAGGCACCCACCACCCTCTGTGTAAATATTTGCCTTACACACTTTAACTTGTCTCACATTTCCATCCTGGCAAGAGGTTCTGATTGTCTAGCCTATCTAATGCCTCTCATAACTTCATATACCTCTATTCACGTCTCCCCTTATCCTCCACCTTCCAGAGAAAACAATACAAGTTTCTCCAACCTCTCCTTGTAGTAAATGCCCTCTAATCCAGGTAGTGGTTTGGTTAATATCTGCCCCCTCTCCAAAGCCCCCATATCTTCCTGGAGGTTTTACCTGAGATCTTCGGTTTTCTCCCACTCTCCAAAGACATACAGGTTTGTAAGCTAATTGGCTTGGTATAAATGTAAAAAAATTGTCCCTAGTGTGCGCAAAGTAGTGTCAATGTGTGGGGATCGCTGGTCGGTGTGCACTCGGTGGGCCGAGGGGCCTGTTTCCATGCGGTGTCTTTAAACTAAACTGCACACAATCCTGCAAATGTGTCCCCACCTACAGAGCTGCAACACTGTCACTCCGGCAGATGTGTAAAAGGTAAATTGTTCAGTAATTACCACACAGTCTATGACTTATTAATACTCCGTTAATGTAATGAAATATTGAAAAAAACATTGCAGTTGTCTACAAAGTGTTTACACAGTAAGCTCTTGTTAAGTATGAAACCAATATGCAGCAATTTGCTAAACACTTCTTTTGAGTATCCACTTAAACAGCCGGTCTGATGTATACCACTTTACTGGAAGCCAATTTGTGCAGAAAAACATTATTTTTCTATTTATACTGATATTTCAGAACTCGCTGAAGCAAGGCTGGTATTGTTCAGAAATCCTTATCCCCACCTCTGGAAGTCAACATATCGTGAGATCAAACCCACACATCAGATACTTTAGAGCAACACGGTAGCGTTGCTGCCTCACAGCGCCAGAGACCTGGGTTCGATCCTGACTGCGGGTGCTGTCTGTACGGAGTTTGTACGTTCTCCACGTGACCACAAGTGTTTTCTCCGAGATCTTCGGTTTCCTCCCACACTCCAAAGACGTACAGGTTTGTAGGCTAATTAGCTTGGTGTAAATGTAATTTGTCCCTCATGTATGGAATAACCCAAAAGCCCATTAAGAAAGATTACAGAGAGTGGTGGATACTGCCCGGTCCATCACAGGTACTGACCTTCCCACCATTGAAGGTCCATCACAGGTACTGACCTTCCCACCATTGAAGGTCCATCACAGGTACTGGACCTTCCCACCATTGAAGGTCCATCACAAGTACTGACCTTCCAACCATTGAAGGTCCATCACAGGTACTGACCTCCCCACCATCGAAGGGATCTACAGTAGGCGCTACCTCAGAAAGGCAGCTAGCATCATCAGAGACTCACTTCACCCTGGCCACTCTCATCTCACTGCTACCATCGGGAAGAAGGTACAGGAGCATGAAAACCTTGACCTCCAGGTTCAAGACCAGCTTCTTCCCAACAACCATTAGGCTCTTGAACACTGCCCAACACGAACCTCAGCAACTGTGATCTTCTACCGACTGTGTCTTTGGTTACACTACGGACTTTGGTTTTGGCATTTCTATGGTGTGGTTACTTAGTCTTACTGATTGTTCATTTATTGTAATGTAACATGGAACAGTACAGCACACGAACAAGCCCTTCGCCCCACAATGTCTGTGCCAAACATGATGCCAAGCTAAATTAATCTCATCTGCCTGCATTTGATCCATATCTCTCCATTCTCTACATTATTGATTATTCAATGTATCTGTGTTATTGTATTTATGGCCTGTTAAACTGCAGCAAATTAGAATTCATTGTAGGAGCTGCTGCCTGAAGAAGGCAGCTAACATCATCAGAAACCAACACCACCCCGACTACACTCTCATCAGAGACCCACACCACCCTGAACATGCTCTCATCTCGCTGCTACCATCAGGAAGAAGGTACAGGAGCCTGAAAACCGTGACCTCCATGTTCAAGAACAGCTTCTTCCCAACAACCATCAGGCTCTTGAACACTGCCCAACACTAACCTCAGCAACTGTGATCTTCTACCGACTGTGTCTTTGGTTGCACCTCAGACTGAGGTTTTTGCACGATTATGGTTATCTAGTATTGTGCTTATTAAGTTACTTTATTTTTGATTATTATATATGCATATGTGTGTTATTGTAAACCTGCAGCAAGTAAGAATTTCATTGTTCCATTGCTGCATAAGATAATTAAACATTATTCACTCTTGCAGACTCGCAGCAGGAGAATTTGAAGACTCCATCTGTAGTTGTACATGCCCAGGATGGTCAGACCCTCACACACTGCGGTCCAGACAGTTTCTTCCCAGCTGTTGTCTGACAACTGAATCATCCTACAACAACCAGAGAGCAGTGCTGAACTACTATCTACCTCATTAGTGACCCTCGGACTATCTTTGATCGGACTTTGCTGGCTTTACCTTGCACTAAACGTTATACCCTTATCACTGTAAATGGCTCATTGGTAATCTTTCAACTGACTGGTTAGCACACAAAAGCTTTTCACTCTACCTCGGTACATGTGGCAATAAACTAAACTGCCAACTACACCAGCTCTGCCCAACACTGTAGGAAGCTATCAATAGTTGTAGATGTACTGTAACCCAGTCCATCACACAGACCACACTCCCCACCATTGTAGATGTAGCCCAGTCCATCACACAGACCACACTCCCCACCATTGTAGATGTAACCCAGTCCATCACACACACCACACTCCCCACCATTGTAGATGTAGCCCAGTCCGTCACACACACCACACTCCCCACCACTGACTCCATCTACACTTCACGATGCCTCAGGAAAGCAGCCAACATAATCAAAGACTTGTTTTCTCTCCCCCCCCCCCCCCCACCCAGTCATTCCTTCTTCTCCCCACTCCCATCCGGCAGAAGGTACAGAAGTTTGAAAGCTCGCACCACCAGACCAGGAACATTCTTCCCCTCTGTTATCAGACTTGTGAACGGTCCTTCCTTAAGCTAGGGTACTGTCCGATTCACCTCTACCCCATTGCGGACATTGGACTTTGTCTCTGGAACTGATGCGCTACAATGCTGAGAACTAGATTCCACCTATAGTACTTCAGTTTGAACCGATTGTATTTATGGATGGTATATCTGATATTATTCAAAAGCATGCGAATCAAAGCTGTTCAATGTGCCTCGGTATATGTAACAATAATAAAAGCTAAATTTCAAACTGAAATCATTTGCACCCGATGCTTTAGTCAAGTGAGAGTTATTTTTACACATATTAACATGCAAGAACTTTAAATACTCATTCTATCAAGCTTGTAGGAATTTCATGTAATTGCATTCAATTGCCATTCTGAATATTTTGCTACACCGGCACTCTGTATCCACCCCGCCCCACTTGATCATTCACTCCCAACACACTAGGGACAATCCCTGCATAGAGGAACCCCCACTGGGGACACTTCCCTGCGTCCCAGAGGGACAAGGACAAAGGACAAAGGACCTTTATAGTCACATGGACCAAATGGTGTAGTGAAATTTGTCTTGCCATGCAGCACAAATAGACACAACATTAAAGAAATTTAACATAAAACATAAAAACATCCCCCCACAATGGTTCCCACTGTGGGTGAAGGCACAAAGTCCAGTCCCCATCCCATTGAGTACCTATTGAGGCCTCCACAGTCGCCTTCACGGAGACCCGATGTTCCAGGCTGTTCTCGCCTGGTGATGGTGCTCCGGCGTCGGGAGAATCCTCTCAGCGGCTTGGGACACCTGGAACGGCCGCCTCCTTACTCGAGTCCGCGGCTTCCGAAGCCAACAGGCCGCGCTGAGTGGAGCTCCAACACTGGCGATCTCGGCGAGAGATCCCAGGCTCCCGTTGTTAAAGTTCAGCGCTGCCCGCAGACGAGGAGTGTCGAGGAAAGACCGGTTCCCGGGAAGGATTTCGGCGCCAGGGTCCGATGAGTACTTCCGGCTGAACGGGGGTTTGATCAGCGGTGAGTATTCCACACTTTCGAGCCTCCCCGACATGGCAGGGCAAGGGCTGGCCACTCTCATGACCTGGCAGTCGCCCTACGCTGGCAACCAGGTTCTAGATTCCCAGCAGGTTCCAGTAGAAGCCGGGCATCCTCTGCAGGACAGCACGGCTGACGCCACCACCGGCATCTGTGTACCTCCGTGAAGGCAGTGGCCCTGTTGGAAAAAGTGCGTCGCCAGCACGTGCCACCTGGGAGGATGCTCTGTATAGGTATCTCTGCAGGGTCCCGTTAGTGTGCGGGGATCGCTGGTCGGCGCAGATTCGGTGTTCCGAGGGGCCTGTTTCCGCACTGTATCCCTAAACTAAACTAAAACCATAACTGAAAGCTAGAAAGGAATTTTGCAGCTAGATTGTATTAATGTTTGTGAAAACAAACGCTTGTTGACAACAGGATACAAACTGGTTCAAATCTACTGCTGGGGGTGAAGGATGGGTTGACATCCATGGATGTGCTGTTTATTTTTTAAATTGCCCAGGCACCACACACCCAGAGTGGCAACGTTACTACAGTGCAGGGAGCAGGGAATCCCTCTGATCCCTGCCTGAGAATCTACAGCCCGATGTGAGCAGTAATTCTTTGAAGACAGATCGAAGGCAGGAAGATCACTGATAAACTGCATGCATGTGAATGGAGAGGTGCACGTGATCCACATATCTTACTTGTTTGAAGGTCATGCCTTTATTAGGAACAGGGGGGCCATTCGGCCTCTCAAACCCTTTCTTCCCCACAGTGATAAAAACATAGAAAATAGGTGCAGGAGAAGGCCATTCGGCCCTTCGAGCTAGCACCGCCATTCAATATGATCATGGCTGATCATCCAAAATTAGTACCCCGTTCCTGCTTTCTCCCCATATCCCTTGATTCCGTTAGCCCAAAGAGCTAAATCTAACTCTCTCTTGAAAGCATCCAGTGAATTGGCCTCCACTGCCTTCTGTGGCAGAGAATTCCACAGATTCACAACTCTCTGGGTGAAAAGGTTTTACCTCATAAATCACACCTGGTCTATCACAACTGTCTCTTCATAGGACAGTACAGCTCTAGAACAGGCCCTTCGGCCCACAATACCTGTGCTGAACATAATGCCAAGACCAGTGCATAACCAATATCCCTCCATATCCATGTGCAAATCCAGAAGCGTCTTGAACATCACCATCACATCTGCCTCCACCACCACCACCACCCCTGGCAGCTTGTTCCAGGCACCCACCACCCTCGGTGTAAAACAACCTGCCCCACACACCCCCATTAAACATTTGCCCTCTCACCTTCAAGCGATGCCCTCTACTATTAGATTTTTCCTTCCTGGGAAAAAGATTCTGACTCTCTACCCTATTTATGCCTCTCATAATCCAGACAGCATTCTGGTAAATCTCCTCTGCACCCTCTTCAAAGCCTCCATATCCTTCCTGTAATGGGGGCAACCAAAGTCCTATAAACCTGCATCATTACTCCCTGTCTCTTATACTTAATGCCCTAATCTATGAAAGCAAGCATACAGTACGCCTTCTTTACCACTCCATCTACTTGTGTGGCCACTTTCACGGAGTTATGGACTTGGACCCCAAGATCTCTCATTTTCCTTTCGACTCTTATGTTAACAATGAGCAAAGATTTACAACAGAGACAAAGTTCCTGTTTCTTTCAACCTCTACATCTCCAAGTAGGACCCATAAAATCCATGCTATTAATGATGCTTGCCTGATGTTAGTTGTCACATCTCATTGAACAATGCCTGTCAAATCGGTGCAGAGAATATATTTTATTTAATATCTTTGAAGTGCAAAAAACATCAAAGCCTTACAGTCTAAACCCTAATTGGCCAGGTCATCGTTATAGAGCCTAGGCTAATCTAGCATGCAAACATGCCCTTCGGCCCAACTCATCCATACTGCCCCATCTAAACTAAATTTTCCATCGTTAGGCCAATATCCTTCTAAACTTTTCCTATCCATGTACCTGTCCAAATGTTTTTTGAATGTTGTTATTGTACCTGCCTCAACTACCACCTCTGACAAAATCTTGCGTACACCCACCACCCTCTGTGTGAAAAGGTTGCTCAGGTTCCTATTAAATCTCTCCCCAATCACCTTAAACCACTGCCCTCTAGTTTTCATTCCCCTACTCTAAAACACATATGTCAGTAAATGCTGGACATGCCAGTGACACACATGTCCTGTAAAAGGGCGGACATGTCAGTGACTATTATCATGTCTAACATATACAGGTCATGCTCGTCACTGGCATGCCGAGCATTTACAGGACACGTGTGTCACTGCAGTGTCTAACATATACAGGACATGCGTGTCACTGGCATGTCCAGCATTTACAGGACATGCGTGTCACTGCAGTGTCTAACATATAAAGCACATGTGTCGCTAGCATGTCCAGCATTTACTGTCCATCCATCATTGCTCTCTTGCCCCACCACAATAGTTCTGGAGAAGGTTCTCGCGCAGAGCTCTGGGGAGGGAGACCCAGGATTTAGACCCCGTGGTGATGTAGAAACAACGACATTTCATAATTAAGATACTTCTGTGACTCCAAGGGGAGTCTGCAGTTTGCAGTTGCAAGAAACTGTAAATGCTGGAGATACTAAGTTCCTCCAGCACTCTGCATTTGCTGAGTAATAGTTTAGTGATACAGTGCTGAAAGAGGCCCTTCGGCCCAATGAGTCTAAACCGACCTGCGATCCCTGCACATTAACACTATTCCACACACACTAGGGACAATTTACACTTATACCAAACCAATTAACCTACATAAGTGTACGTCTTTGGAGTGTGTAGGTAACAGAAGATCTAGGAAAAAACCCACACTGTCACAGGGAGAAGGTACAAACTCCGTACTGACAGCACCATTGTCAGGTTCGAACCCAGGTCTCTGGTGCTGTGAGGCAGCAACTCTACCGCTGCACCACCCTAAAGTTTGTTGACATCCCAGAGATAGAACAGGTCCAGGATGAAGCGATTACCGACTGATGTGATGGCTTACGACCAGAACAGTGAATCTTTCCCCTCGTGTGCATTCAGAATTAGCCTTTGTTCTTTGAAGGGCAAAACACTTTATGACTAATGGATTGCCACATTATTTGCTCAAGGTTTTGTCAACATAACATATAAAAGCAAAAACTTCCAGACACTTCAGATATTTCTAAAACAAAAGGTGAAAGTTTACCAAGTATTATAATTAACCTCTGGTTATTATAGAAACTCAGGCAACGTGATGGAATTATAATATCTTTGGTTCCAAGGATTTTTCAAATCATTGTGTCTACAATTTCACACACTCCTTTCAATTTATTTTCCATACCCTACACGCCTGTTTTTGGAGGTGGGTGTGGAGGCATCTAGAACAAGGGGTTCCCAACCTGCTTTGTCCCATTTTCCCCAGGCAACTTTAATAGCACATAACAAAGTTATTTCACTTATTTATGAACAACTAATGATGAACAGATACCAGTATACCAGAACCAAACAGTCAGTCAATGAGAAAAATTATGCACAAATCCACCATCAACAAATGTACCCCCTGGGTAAGCAAATTTTACCCCAGTTAGGGAACCCGATCTAGAACCTCATCTTACTCATGGAGACATAGACGGATACAGAGTGGAAACAGGCCCTTCGGTCCAACTTGCCCACACAGACCAACATGTCCCAGCTACACTAGTCCCACCTGCCCGCGTTTGGTCCATATCCCTCCAAACCTGTCCTATCCATGTACCTTTCCTACTGCTTCTTAAATGTTGGGATAGTCCCTGCCTCAAATACCTCATCCGGCAGCACATTCCATACACCAACCACCCTTTGCGTGGAAAAAGTTACCCCTCAGATTCCTATTTCATCTTTTCCCAGAGTCTCGTATTCATCAGCGAAGTTCGCCAATGTCATTTACGTGGCTGTCTCTTGTTATTTTGTTTCCTGACTACAAGATAATCACATGGACAAGCAACATTTTGGATCAGGACCCAATTTCCACAGGTGTGGTTCCCACAAATACCAGTAGTGTCCCTGTTCCCACATCCTGTAAGAAACAAACTGCACCAACTTACCTGCCTTTTCTTCAAAAGACAACAAAAATAATCAAATAAAGAGTAGCCTCCTTGACAAAGACTCACACTTCACCCCCACCAAGGCCACTCCCATACATCTGCACTGGTTTGTAATCTCTTACCTAATTAACTACTTTAGGGCTAATTAGTAAATTACCTGAACCTGGGTCTTGGTGCTTTTTTTTTTTTAAACTGTCTTTCCCTGTGACTCGCCTTTTTTCTCATGGACTTTCAAGCCAATAGTCTCTTCTCTCTGCTTCTGCTTGCTTCTTCTCTGAGCTCCACTTGAAGAAGCTTTGAAAATGTTTATAACTAACTTCTGCAAATTCTGGAGTGAGAGAGAGATTTCCAGCACTCACGGGCTGGGCTGCTGCCTCTTTTTTAAACTCTTAATGTTAACTCTGGAGAGCGTTGTTGGGGTTAATTAGCTGTAAACATTCACCTTCTGCCTATTATCTGCTAATTGTTTGTTTTTAATTATACAAGTGGCCAAGCAGATGAGTTTAGTTCAGTTTAATTTAGTTTAGAGATACAGCGCGGAAATATGGCCTTCAGCCCACTGAGTCCGCACCGACCAATGATCACCCGTACACTAGTTCTATCCTACACACTGGGGACAATTTACAGAAGCCAATTAATCTACAAACCTATACCTCTTTGGAGTGTGGGAGGAAACCGGAGCACCACAGGGAGAACGTACAAACTCCGTACAGACAGCACCCGTATTCAGGATCAAACCCGGCTCTCTGGCGCTGTGAGGAAAATATAGAGTTTCCACTTTGTTCCTGCAAATTTAATAATTAAGTAGAGATTTTTAACGTTAGTCATTAAATAGACACATTGCTACTAGATTGGAAGACCAGTTGCTTAAACTGAAGATAGACACAAAATGCTGGAGTAACTCAGTGGGACAGGCAGCATCTCTGGAGAGAAGGAATGGGTGATGTTTCGTGTCGAGACCCTTCTTCAGACTTCCTACACAGTTACTTAAACTAGTGGCCGTCTCTATGTTTGTGGGAACCAGCAGAGATCAGTGAAACTGATGAACATCTCCTTGTGGAGTTGCACGTTGAATTCCCTCATTTTAAGTAGACTACCCTAGTCGTTTTACCAGGTCCGCGGTTCCTTCGTCACCCATTCCTTCTGAGTTACTCCAGCACTCTGTGAAACGTCACCTATCCATTGTCTCCACAGATGCTGCCTGACCCGCTGAGTTACTCCAGCACTCTGTGAAACGTCACCTATCCATGTTCTCCACAGATGCTGCCTGACCCGCTGAGTTACTCCAGCACTCTGTGAAATGTCACCTATCCATTGTCTCCACAGATGCTGCCTGATCCACTGAGTTACTCCAGCACTCTGTGTCCTATATGAATACAGGATGGTACAATGGTAGAGTTGCTGTCTTACAGCACCAGAGACCCAGGTTCTATCCTGACTATGGGAGCTATCTGTACGGAGTTTGTACATTCTCACTATGGTCAAGTGAATGTGGAGAGGATGTTTCCACTATTGGGAGGGTCTAGGACCAGAGCCTCAGAATAAAAGGAAATACCTTTAGAAAGGAGACAAGGAGGAATTTCTTTAGTCAGAGGGTGGTGAATCTGTGGAATTCATTGCCACAGATGGTTTTGGAGGCCAAGTCATGGGGCATTTTTAAAGCGAAGATAGACAGATTCTTGATTAGCATGGGTGTCAGTGGTTAGGCAGGACAATGGGGTTGAGAAGGAAAGGTGAATCAGCCATGATTGAATGATACAGTAGACTCGATGGGCCAAATGGCCTAATTCTGCTCCTGTAACATGAACTTATTTATAAAGCAGAAAGAGAGTGGAGAGGAGAGACATGTGATTGGTAGACGAAATGTGTAGGAAAGAGCTGCAGATGCTGGTTTAAACCTGCAGAAGGGTCTTGACCCGAGATGTCACCCATTCCTTCTCTCCAGAGATGCTGCCTGTCCCGCTGAGTTACTCCAGCTTTTGGTGTCTATCTTGTAGTGAATAGATTCAGTTTTCCCAAACCCATTCCACACAGAAGCAGTAATCGGCGCTCTGCTAGATGCCGTTCGATTCAAGTGCAATGGGATTCTGTTGCTAATCAGCAGGCAGTCAGATACAGATATCAGATTCGCTTGGGCAGCTTACACCCCAGCAGTATGAACATTGACTTCTCTAACTTCAAGTAGCCCTTGCTTTCCCTCTCTCTCCATCCCCTCCCCTTTCCCAGTTCTCTGACCAGTCTGACTGTCTCCAACTACATATTATCTCTGTTGCTTTGTTTTTACCTTCTCCCAGCTAACAATGATCGATTCTATATCTCCCTTGCTCTTCATTCCCTTTGTCCTGTTTCCACACCTTACACTTCCTTATCTATGTACCACCCTCTCCCCTTGCATCAGTCTGAAGAAGGGTCTCGACTAGAAACATCACCCATTCCTTCTCTCCAGAGATGCTGCCTGTCCCACTGAGTTACTCCAGCATTTTGTGTCTATCAGATACAGAGAGGGTGGAAGGTGCCACATATCTCCCGTTAACCATCAGCTTCTGTCGAGCAGGGCAATTTATCACTGTTGCAGGATGGAGAGCCACTTGCCTTGGGGCGCGTTGGGTTGCACAGCTTCCAGAGTGAAAACTAAATGATCGCTTCAAGGTGAATGTTATTCTGCGTGTTTCTGTATCATCAGTTGCTGAGGGGTTGTTCTATCTTTGCTGCTGGGTCATGGTTCAGCACTACCCCACCGTTCGTGCCCTGTTGCAGCTCATGGACTCATTGGTTGTACGGCACCACACAGACCCTTCGGCCCATCTCGTCCATGCCGACCAGAATTCCCCAACTGAGCTGGTCCCACTTGCCCACAAAAGGGGCTGAGGGGTGGCCTTATTGAGGTGTACAAGATCATGAGGGGCATTGATAAAGTGAACGCTCATAGTCCTTTTCCCAGGGTAGAGGATTCTAAAACTAGAAGGCACAGGCTTAGGGTGAGAGGAGAGAGATTTATGAGCGGCCTCAGAATGAGTTGCAAGTGGAAGCTACAGAAGCTAATACTATTACAATTAAAAGACATTTGATCAGATATGCAGATAAGAAGTTCAGTGGGATATGAGCCCAATGCAGGCAAATGAGCCCAGAAGACCAATTTGGTCGGCATGGACAATGTGGGCTGATTGGCCTGATTCTGTGCTGTACAGCTCTAAGAAGGGTCTCGACCCGAAACATCATCCATTCCTTCTCTCCAGAGATGCTGCCTGCTGAGTTACTCCTGCATCTTGTGTCAATCTTCAGTTCAACGCCTCTTATGACTGTGGTTTAATCAAAGGTTATAGGGAATCATCTTTCAGATCAAGAACCTCGGTTGATTTGCTTGGCGGGGGATATCAACAGAGTCAAGTGTCAAGAAAGTTTAATTGTTTTATATACCGACAATGGAACAAAGAAATCCTACTTTTAGCAGCAAAACAGACCCGTAAACACAACACAAAGATAATAAATGTAACAAAAACTCAATAAAATAATAACCACCAAAAATACCCAAAGTTTTTCGTCCTTTCCAAAGTGCATCCATAGATTAGTCCAGTTCATTATTATTGTCACTGTACCGAGGTGCAGTGAATAGCTTTTTTGTTGCCTGATATTCAGTCAGCAAATAGACTATACACAACTGTAATCAAGCCGTTACAGTGTAAAGATACAGGATAAAGGATATAACATTTAATGCAAGATAAAGTCATGTAAAGTTTGTTTAAAGATAGTTCAAAAGACTTCATTGATGTAGATGGGAGATCAGGGCTGCATCCACAATTCTCTGCAATTTCTTGTGGTCTTGGATGGAGCTGTTCACATATTTCACAGTTGTGGATCTGTCGAGTAGTCTCATACTTTTCTATACTTCAACCTCTGACATTCTAGAGAAACAATCCAAGTCTGTCCAGCCTCTCCCTGTATCCAATACCCTCTAATCCAGGCATCGTTCTGCTAAACCTCCTCTGCACCCTCTCCAAAGCCTCCACATCCTTCCTGTAATGGGGGCGACCAGAACTGCACGCAATACTCCAAACGTGGCCCGACCAAAGTCCAATAAAGCTGCATCATTACTTCCTAACTCTTATGCCCAATGCCCCGACCAATGAAGGCTTCTACTTCTTCTTGCATATGGCGTGCACAGCCTAAGGTTGTAGGACAACTTGTTCTGTTTGATCTTATATGATTGTGCACGCCAGGTTGATTGCATTCGTTGAAACAGGGCGGACCACATGAAGGTTGCAATCTCCCACCCCACCAATGAAGGCAAGTGTACCATACATCTTCTTCACCACTCTGTCCACTTGTGTTGCCACTTCCAGCGAGTTGTGAGCTTGACTTTAGTTTGTTGTCACATGTACCGAGGCACAGTGGGAAGCTTTGGTTGCGTGCTAACCAGTCAGTGGAAAGACAATACATGATCACAATGGAGATGGAGCCTGGGGAAGGTGATCTTCAACATGCAATGCCCCCATAAAGACGTTGTGCAGGAGAGGAAGATACCTGGTGTGATGAGCTGGATGAGGATCTCAGATACACTCGGCTGCAGTGCCGGGTGATGTAGGGATCTATACTCGTGCTAGACTGCTCTGCCTGAGCTGGGAGGAAGGCTGTTGTCAGAGCACAATTGGAAGGAGGGTGATCGGTGATGCACAGTTGAAGACCTTAACTCCTCAAACTGTCGTTCCGCATCTTCATCAAGAGCAACACCTCACACAGGAGTTACGGAGGATGCTGAAATTACACTGATGCCAAGAGTCAAGAGTCTTAGTTCGGGTTAGAGATACAGCATGGAAACAGACTCTTTGACCCACCGAGTCCGCACTGACCAGCGATCCCCACTCAATAACACTATCCTACACACACTAGAGACAATTTTACATTTATACCAAGCCAACCTACAAATCTTTGGAGTGTGGGAGGAAACTGAAGATCTCAGAGAAAACCCACACAGTCACGGGGAGAATGTACAAACTCCATACAAACAGCACCCGTAGACAGGATCAAACCCAGTTGCTGGTGTTGTAAGCGCTGTAAGGCAGCAACTCTACCGCTGCGCCACCGTGCCGAAATTCTCTGCCACAGAAGGCAGTAGAGGCCAATTCACTGGATGTTTTCAAGTAGAGAGTTAGATTTAGCTCTTAGGGCTAATGGAATCAAGGGATATGGGGAGAAAGTAGGAACTGGGTACTTATTTTGGATGATCAGCCATGATCATATTGAATGGCGGTGCTGGCTCGAAGGTCCGAATGGCCGACTCCTGCACCTATTTACTATGTTTCTATGTTTCAATGTTTCTATGTTTCTATATTTCTACATGCCGCCCAGGTTGCAGAGTAGTTCTTAACCCTCTTGGGTTGGCTGTTGGCATTTTGGTTCCTAACCCTCTTGGGTTGGCTGTTGGCAAAACACTGGAGACATCTTGGCTCTCTCAGCCAAGACATATCTTGCGGTTCATCTGACGTGTAATCTGCATCTACCATCTTCAAAACACAACCACTGTAATCCCCTTTGTTGATGGTTCTTATAGATCACTGGATTACGTCCAAACACCAAAGAATTGGAAGACACAAATGTGATTGTTATCTTCAACAGCAGGATAAAGGAGCACCATATTAGAGACAATTTAGCATTTGTTTCTCTGCTGGGAAAGTACTTGGAAGAATAATGTAACAGGGAATGTAATGGACCTTTAATGGAAGTGTTTAAACTTCATAGGTTCATATATTCATGTGATAGAAGTAGAATTATGCCATTCGGCCCATCGTCTACTCCGCCATTCAATCATGGCAGATCTATCTCCCGCTCCTAACCCCATTCTCCTGCCTTCTCCCCATAACCCCTGACACCCGTGCTAATCACGAATCTATCTAAGACAGACACAAAATGCTGGAGTAACTCAGCGGGAAGGGCAGCATCTCTGGAGATAAGGAATGGGTGACATTTCGGGTCGAGACCCTTCTTAACTTTGCCTTAAAAATATCCATCGACTTGGCCTCCACAGCCTTCTGTGACAAAGAATTCCACAGGTTCACCACCTTCCGGCTAAAGAAATTCCTCCTCATCTCTTTCCTAAAGGAATGTCCTTTAATTCTGAGGCTGTGCCCTCTGGTCCTAGACTTTCCCATTAGTGGAAACTTCAGGAAACAACATCCGCCACCTCAGGGCAGGATGTGGAAGACGTAACAATAAACTAAAACTCAACGGACTAAGCCATTGGTCTCCTCACTCAGTAGATCAGGATCTGGTTGTGTCCAGTGAAAGCTCCCAACATTTAAGAAACAGTTAGACAGGTACGTGGATAGGACAGGTTTGGAGGGAAATGGGCTAAACGTGGGCAAGTGGGACTAGTGTAGCTGGGACATGTTGGCCGGTGTGGGCAAGTTGGGCCGAAGGGACTGTTTCTGCACTGTATCTCTTTAAGGTGAGAGGTGAACGATTTAATAGGAACCTGAGTAGCAACTTTTTCGCTAAGAAGGTGGTGGGGTATGGAACTAACTGGGAGAGAAAATGGGTAGGAAGGACCTGCAGATGCTAGTTTACACTGAGGATAGGCACAAAATGCTGAAGTAACTCAGTGGGACAGGCAGTTGATAGCTTGCAAAACAAAGCTGTACCTCGGTACACGTGACAGTAATATAGTTAAACATAAACCAGAGTTCTCCAACACGATTCCAGCCAAGGCTAAATGCCAGTAGAAAATGCTGCTGATAGTACAAGATGATACCAGTGGAGACAGTAAATGTTTTAAGGCAGTGATGAAACTCATTGAGATGGTCCATTAAGCCAGATCCCTGTCCACAGGCTCGTAGTGAAGACAGAAAATGTCTTTTTGATTCATGTTTGATGAGGGCATCTTCATTTCTCCAGTCATTCTGCAAGATGAACTGAAACTAACCACGACATTAAACGGGGCACTCCATTCCACTTGCCAACAGCTAACGGTTGAAGGCCAGAGACTGTACTTAGTGGGGCCGTTGATATAGTGCGGTCAGATCACAGCAAACAAACACTTGGTGCTTTATTGCCGCTCTGAGATAGGGTGACGGGAGAGGCCATTTGTTGACAGCCCCGCTCTGTGTAAAAATAGAACCATAATGAGTATTGTTCTCAGTTGATGGGTGGATGTATACACTGATTGACCGGCAAAGGTGATCTTTCACATTGTATTCCAACTCATTTTATCAGGGAATTGGGTCGCCATCCAACATCATCTTTAACTAGATGACAGTGCCCAGATTTGCCATTTAACCCCCCTTCTGCACTCAAGGCCAATTGAAGGTTAACCTTGCTTTCTGTGGCCGCACATTTAGAATAATTTCGAAAGAAGAAGGGTTTCGGCCCGAAACGTTACCTATTTCCTTCGCTCCATAGATGCTGCTGCACCCGCTGAGTTTCTCCAGCATTTTTGTGTACCTTTAGAATAATTTCGTTCAGTTTAGTTTATGGTCACGTGTACCGAGGTACAGTGAAAACCTTTTGTTACGTCGTAACCAGCCAGCCAGCGGAAAGACAATACATGATTACAATCGAGCCATTTACAGTGTACAGATACATGATAAAGGAATAACGTTTTGAGATGAATAAGAATGAATATCTTTGGAGGATCTGGACCACGACAGCCCACTCCCACATCAGGTACTCGTCTCCACTTGAGGATCTGAGCTACAGGGAGAGGTCGGGCATGCGAGGACTTTATTCCTTGGAGAGCAGGAGGCTGAGGGGTAATCTCATCGAGGTTAACGTGTACAGTCCAGTATTTTGAAGTAAGCTGGTCCCATAAGATCAAATTAATACTCTGTTGGCAGGGCACAGTAAAAGACCACAGTTCGGTTTCACATCCACTAATTGCTCGATGTGCAAACTTAAAATCACATTAAGCCCAGAGACTTAGCGCCGAACAATGAGATCCAATATCTGCCACATTAAGCAGTTAGTAATTTAATTGCCATATTTTTTCAGATATGCTTTGAGCTAAGCTGGCTGCTGGTGGATGGTTCAATCACTGGCTGAAGGTAAATGGAGTACAGCGTGTGGGTTCCCAACACCTCACATCCCCATGGTGACCCACAGGCCCAGCGGTCCATGCACCTGTCCCCATGGTGACCCACAGGCCCAGCAGTCCATGCACCTGTCCCCATGGTGACCCACAGGCCCAGCGGTCCATGCACCTGTCCCCATGGTGACCCACAGGCCCAGCGGTCCATGCACCGGTCCCCATGGTGACCCACAGGCCCAGCGGTGCATGCACCGGTGCCCATGGTGACCCACAGGCCCAGCGGTCCACGCACCGGTCCCCATGGTGACCCACAGGCCCAGCGGTCCATGCACCGGTCCCCATGGTGACCCACAGGCCCAGCGGTCCATGCACCGGTCCCCATGGTGACCCACAGGCCCAGCGGTCCACGCACCGGTCCCCATGGTGACCCACAGGCCCAGCGGTCCATGCACCGGTCCCCATGGTGACCCACAGGCCCAGCGGTCCATGCACCGGTGCCCATGGTGACCCACAGGCCCAGCGGTCCATGCACCGGTCCCCATGGTGACCCACAGGCCCAGCGGTCCATGCACCGGTCCCCATGGTGACCCACAGGCCCAGCGGTCCACGCACCGGTCCCCATGGTGACCCACAGGCCCAGCGGTACATGCACCGGTCACCAGCTTTAGTTCAGATTAGTTAGTTTAGTTTAGAGATACAGCACGGAAACAGGCCCTTCAGCCCACCGGGTCCGCGCCGGCCAGCGATCCCCGCACACCAACACTATCCTACACACACCAGGGACAATTTACATTTACCAAGCCAATTGACCTACAAACCTGCACGTCTTTGGAGTGTGGGAGGAAACCGAAGATCTCGGAGAAAACCAACGCGGTCACAGGGAGAACGTGCAAACTCCGTACAGACAGCACCCATAGTCAAGATCGAACCTGGGTCTCTGGCGCTGCAAGCGCTGTAAGGCAGCAACTCTACTGCTGCGCCACCGTGCCACCCCCTTTCAGGAGCCCTTGGTGCTGCCTGTCCCACCATGAGCAGGGTATCTCTGCTCCAGACCTCCAACCGGTGGTTTAAACGTGGTGGGCAGCACGGTGGCACAGCCGTAGAGTTGCTGCCTTATAGCGCTTGCAGCGCCAGAGACCCGGGTTCGATCCCGACTACGGATGCTATCTGTGTGGAGTTTGCACGTTCTCCCCGTGACGGTGTGGGTTTTCTCCGGATGCTCCGTCACCTCTCACATTCCAAAGACGTGCATGTTAGTAGATAAAGTGCCCCTAGTGTGTGTAGGGCAGTGTTAGTGTGTGGGGATCGCTGGTCGGCGCGGACTCGGTGGGCGTTGCATGGCTGATCATCCACAATCAGTACACCGTTCCTGCCTTCTCCCCATGTCCCCTGACTCCACTATCTTTAAGAGCTCTGTCTAGCTCTCTCTGGGCTGATCAAATTCACCCACAGAGACACATCCACACTGAGGGAATAGCTGGCATTTTTGATCAGCAGTTCCTTCACGATCACGTTGAACTGATGCGCTAATCGCAGAATCCTCCGTAGAATCATAGTCAGCGGAAACTCTCAATTAGCAGAGAGAAATGGCCAACGTTTATGTCTCATGAAACTTAACAAATACAGGACTGGATATGTCTTCGCACCTTCAGTTTGAATGATGAATTTCACACCTTTCCAAGCACGCAGTCCTTCAACGTTCTGGAGCAGCAACTAAATTATTTTCTTAATCATCAAGAGATTATGTAACAAGCAGTGGAACTTCATTACATCCAGGTTCCTCTGCATAAACTTGCACTGTAGTACAGTTTGATTAAATTGAGTGTAAGAAAGGGCCTGTTCCGGCGCTGTATCTCTAAAGTCGACGGCCCAATGTCTCTACAGGTTCCACAGCTGGGCGCTCCACACATGAGCTCAGAGCCAAACCTCCCCTCCCATGTGGCTGACAGGCTTTGTGTAATTATTGGCTTGGGTCCATGGTTGGCCTTGGTCAACAATACAGATGCTGCCAGGCGTTGAGGGTAAGGAGACTTTAATTACAAACTCCGCCACAGTCTGCTTTTGTTTAGTCAGTTTGATGTTGGACACCCTGGTTTCGTTCATCACTGAGTCTCTGACCTGAGGTTACACTGGAACCTCCCGCTACCCAAACATAGAAACATAGAAACATAGAAAAACGGCCTGAGTCCGGCCCTACTTTGTCCGAAAACCAACCTTGTTTAGTACAGGTGTCAGAGGTTATGGGGAGAAGGCAGAAGAATGGGGTTAGGAGGGAGAGATAGATCAGTCATGATAGACAATAGACAACAGGTGCAGGAGTAGGCCATTCGGCCCCTCGAGCCAGCACTGCCATTCAATGTGATCATGGCTGATCATCCACAATCAGTACCCCGTTCCTGCCTTCTCCCCATATCCCCTGACTCCGCTATCTTTAAGAGCTCTGTCTAACTCTCTCTTGAAAGCATCCAGAGAACCGGCCCCTACCGCCCTCTGAGGCAGAGAATTCCACAGACTCACAACTCTCTGGGTGAAGAAGTTTTTTCACCAGAGACCCCGGTTCAATCCTGACCACGGGCGCCGTCTTTGTGGAGTTTGCACGTTCTCCCTGTGACCTTGTGAGTTTACTCCGGGTGCACTGGTTTCCTCCCACATCCCAAAGGCGTTTGTAGATTAATCGGCCCTCTGTAAATTACCCCGAGTGTGTAGGGAGTGGATGAGAAACTGGGATAACATAGCACTAGTGTGAACGGGTGTTAAATGGGCCGAAGGGCCTGTATCTCTAAACTAAACTAGTGTACGGGGTGATCGATGGTCGGCGTGGGCTCGATGGGCCGAAGGGCCTGTTTCCGTGCTGTATCTCTAGACATCGGCTGCCCACCTGGACCTGCAGAGAGTCACCGCTTTGGAGGACGTGGTTTCTGATCTGAGGGCGAATTAATCGATGAGATGGCGTGGATCTCTGGGGAGCGGTCAGTAACAACCTGCCCCTCTCTCTCTCACCAGCTATGTTACTGCATAAACGACACGCTCAGGGGTTCACCGCTGGGTGGAATATAAAGCAGAGAGATATCTCATCCTGAAGAATCCAACCTCAGATCAGAGAATGGAGAGAGATCACCCCTGTCACCCCACTGACAATGTAAGCATTTCTGTGTTTGCAACCTGCCACACAGGCACTAATAAGACAATTCTGAGGCATCTCTTTCCCTGCGCCTCTGCTCTCTCCCGTTTTGAAATATTCATGACGACAGTCCTTGCTCTGTATAAAATGTGTAGGGAGGAACTGCTGGTGCTGGTTGAAACCAAAGATAGACACAAAATGCTGGAGTAACTCAGCGGGACAGGCAGCATCTCGGGAGAGAAGGAATGGGTGACGTTTCGGGTCGAACCCCACCCAGTTGAGTTTATTATTCACGTGTACCGAGGGACAGTGAAAAGCTGTTTAAGAAGGAACTGCAGATCGAAGGTGGACAAAAATGCTGGAGAAACTCCGCGGGTGAGGCAGCATCTATGGAGCGAAGGAAATAGGCAACGTTTCGGGTCGAAACCCTTCTTTCGGGTCTGAACAAGGGTCTCGACCCGAAACGTTGCCTATTTCCTTTGCTCCATAGACGCTGCCTGACCCGCTGAGTTTCTCCAGCATTTTTGTCTACGGTGAAAAGCTTTTTTTGTTGGGTGCTATCCAATCAGCGGAAAGACAATAAATACATGATTACAATCGAGCCGTCCACAGTGTACAGACTGATTTACAGAGCGTACATTGATTGATATTGAAGATGGACACAAAATGCTGGAGTAATTCTGCGGGTCAGGCAGCATCTCTGGAGAGAAGGAACGGATGATGCTTCGGGTCAAGACCCTTCTTCGGATAGTGGGAGTGAGTTGTAACTGGATTAATGCAATGCTCCCTACACTATAACTTTGATTACACTGAGTGTGACTCCCCGTCGGACATCCGGAGGTGCTATAGGAATGCAGGGCCCGGTCCGGCCCAGGTGGCCGTGCTGTCAGTGGACACTGTCGACGCCAGCCACTAACACACACCCAGCCCGGGGACTGGCTGCGATGGAATTTGATATTCAGCTCATGCCGTCTCCACATCACACCGCGCGTCGGGAAACTGTTTCCACAATGTTACACATGGTCCAATCTGTCCACCAATTACCACCCCCAGTCAGAAATCAATCTCTCTCTCTGTCTCTCTCGCTCTCTCTCTCTCTCTGTCTGTCTCTCTGTATGTCTCTGTCAGTCTCGCTCTCAGTCTATCTCTCTCTCTGTCTCTCTCTCTGTGTCTGTCTGTCTCTCCCTTCCTCTCTCTCTGTATGATCTCTCTCTCTCTCTCTCTCTCTCTCTCTCTCTCTCCCCTCCCCTCTCTCTCTCTCTCTCTCTCTCTCTCTCTCTCTCTCTCTCTCTCTCTCTCTCTCCCCCCTCTCTCTCTCTCTCACGCCGAGTTTTCATTGTCCATTGTTCTCCCCCCTCCCTCACAACGGCCCCCCCACGCATACAGCATGGAAACAGGCCCTTCGGCCTAACTCGTCCATGCTGACCAATATGCGATATCTAGGCTAATCCCAATTACCCGTGTTTAGCCCAAACGAAGAAAGGTACAAATTGCTGGAGTAATTCAGTCGGACAGGCAGCATCTCTGGAGAGAAGGAATAGGTGACGTTTTGTGTTAAGACATTTCTTCAGTTCTTCTTTGCCCAAACATTCATGTTGAACATGGCGAGTAAACAGTGAATGCAACAACACAGTCACATATTGTGTGCCAGTGGGTGCAGGGCGATGTGTGACAGGTGAGACTCCCCCTTTAATTACAGGGCTGGTGGGCCCCACAGGGGGCGGCAGGGTTGTGCAGGAGTTGAGCTATATGTGAGCTGTACAAGACAGTGGGGGCCGGGTTACATTGCTGGGGATCCCACCCTTTGTAATGAGGGGGTAAACAATGCCTGTCTGCCTCTGGCGTTAACAGCGACAGCCCTCCTTTGTTCCCGAGGCAGCCCTTGTGTAGTTTGGCTAAAAGCAGGAACGTTGAGCACAGCAGTTACAAACTCGTGCTGGGACCGTGATTTGTAGTTGGCCACAGACGGCTGGATTACACCGTCACGTAATTAGCGGTTGCACTTGTAATTGATGCTTCTCTTCGCATGGAGCTGCCAAACCGCGTGGCCCGTTTTGTAATTTATAAACTGCAGGTTTCAGGGGAGATTGGACGCACAATTCTTCCTCTCTGGGGAAGGGGTGACTGAGTCCGCGCCGACCAGCGATCACCCCGAATACTAGTTCTAACCTAGTTCACTTTAGTTTATTGTCACGTGTACCGAGGTACAGTGAAAGGCTTTTGTTGCGTGCCAACCAGTCAGCGGAAAGACAATACATGATTACAATCGAGTCATTCCCAGTGTACAGATACATGATGAAGGGATCATAGTTAAAGTTGGAAATGTTGCTGTAGGAGTATAGATTCAAGAGTGTGGAACGATTGTAATATGAGTTTGTAGATCTGTACCTGGGTTGGGTAATCTACACACTGGCGGCAATTGACAGAAGCCAATTCGCCTACAAATCTGCACGTCTTTGGAGTGTGGGAGGAAACCGGAGCACCCGGAGAAAACCCACGCAGTCACGGGGAGAACGTTCAGATAACACATGTAGTCAGGATGGAACCCGGGTTTCTGGCGCTGAGAGGCAGCAGCTCTACCCGCTGCACCACTCTGTATCCCCGCTGATCTGTTTTTCTCTCTCAACCCCATTCTCCTGCCTTTTCCCCGAGTCGGTTCCTGAATGTGTCTACATAGCTTTATCCAATACCGAGACAAAGCAAATGTGAAGGGAACATCATGGGCCAACTGGAGGGGAGAGCTGAGACAAAGAACAATGTCAATTAGATTCTAATCAACTTGAAGGACACAACCTGAGTCAGTGCCACAACTCCCTGTGAGTTACGATGATCACCAGCATGGTTCATCAGCATCTTGTAACAACCTCAGCCTCTTGAACACGGGACAACGCTCAGCTCAACATAAAAAGACACAGAGTGCTGGAGTAACTCAGCGGGTCAGGCAGCATCTGTGGAGCGAAGGAAATGGGCAACTTTTCGGGCCGAAACCCTGAAGGAAATAGGCAATGTTTTGGGCCGAAACCCGGAAGGGTTTCGGGCCGAAACGTTGCCTATTTCCTTCGCTCTATAGATGCTGCCGGAACATGGATAGGTGACGTTTCACAGAGTGCTGGAGTAACTCAGCGGGTCAGGCAGCATCTGTGGAGCACATGGATAGGTGACATTTCACAGAGTGCTGGAGTAACTCAGCGGGTCGGGCAGCATCTCTGGAGCACATGGATAGGTGACATTCAGACTGGCTCCTCGAGATCCTTGAGACTAATCTCAACATCATTGATCTTTTATGGACTGTGTCTTCGGTTGCACTATGGAGTTTGGACCTAAAGCGTCACCAATCCATGTTGTCCAGAGATGCTGCCTGATCCATTGGGTTACTCCAGCACTGTGTTCAAAGCAAGATTTCAGCATTTGTGGTTCCTTTTGTCTACATCCCAATTAATCTTCTCTGTACCGTCACTAGCTTATTGGGTGACAGAACAGTTATGAGGGGCCGAACGGCATTCCCCGGCTTATGTGTTAATGTCCCTCTTGGACGTTGCTTCCCAGAGTGAAAGGCTTGGTGTGATAGCCACTCACATCTTTGGAAGAAGAGACTTTAATTTGCACCATGTGATCATGGTGCCTCAATGCTGTGTTGACGTTGGCCTTCCATTGTAACATTGGTCACAGGTTAAGAATAAGGGGTTGGTCATTTAGGACTGAGATGAGGAAAAACTTCTTCACCCAGAGAGTTGTGAATCTGTGGAATTCTCTGCCACAGAAGGCAGCGGAGGCCAATTCACTGGATGTTTTCAAGAGAGAGAGATTTAGCTCTTAGGGCTAACGGAATCAAGGGATATGAGGGAAAAGCAGGAACGGGGTACTGATTTTAGATGAACAGCCATGATCATATTGAATGGTGGTGCTGGCTCGAAGGGTCGAATGGCCTACTCCTGCACCTATTTTCTGGGTTTCTATGTTTATATGTTTCCTGACCTCAACAGGAAGATGAACTTCTTAAAATCAATTAGCAGAATCTTTAAAAAATCAAAGACATCTTTGCATTTTACTTCAATGCATTCATGCCTCGTATGTTTATGCAATTTTGTAATTAGAAACAGCTCTCTGAATGGCCTTTCATTCTGAGTTAAAGAATGGAGCGCTGGGAATTAAGTTTTTTGTTATCGTCGATCAACATTTAATGATAAGAGGATAAACCCTGGCTTTGATCGAAATCATTCTTTACAAGTTTCAAAGCGTTTGACAGCTTTTTCACTCGTTCTAACGTGCTGGCCTTGATAACTCCCTTTCACTGAGAGAAGGAATGTTCTCAGAGAGACCGTTATGTGGATTCTTGTAGAAGCATAGAGCTGTACAGCACGGACTCATGCCCTTCGGCCCATCATGTCCATGCTGTGTTTGCATACTGGACTTGTCCCATTTGGCTGAATTGGCCCTTATTGCTCTGAACCCTTCCTGTCTATATATCTGTTCCTTCCTACACATTTTGTCTGCTCCACTGTGGAATTTCCTCAAGGTATGAACGGTCTTGACCTGAAACATCACCTATTCCTTTTCTCCAGAGAAGTTGTCTGACCCATTGAGTTACTCCAGCCTTTTGCGTCTATCCACTTCTACAGCTTCCTGTGGACTACCCGCTGAGAGAAAAGGTTGCCCCTGAGGTCCCTCTCACCATAACCCTGTGCCCTCTAGTTTAAGAATCCTCTACCCAGGGAAAATACAATAAACGTTCACTTTATCCATTCCCCTTGCTCTTGTACACTTCAATGAGGTCACATCTCAGCCTTCTACGAGGCAAAGAAAAATAGTTCCGACTCTCCAATAATCCATTACCGTCCTCATTGCCATAAGTGAGGCCAATTGTATTCTTTAAATCCAATTTATTTCATTAATTTAATATGGTGCTATTTGAGCTCATGTCTCCCATTGTTAATGCAGTAATTATCCTAATCCTATACCTACAACAAGACAGGAGGCCAATCTGCCCATCGGTTTCACGTTGGCACAAAGGGGAGCACATCAACACCTCTACTTCCTTAGAAGTCTGAGGAAGTTTGGCATGTACCTCAACAACTCTCACCAACTTCTACAGATGCACCGTAGAAAGCATCACAGCTTGGTTTGGGAACAGCTCCATCCAAGACCACTAGAAATTGCAGAGAATTGTGGACGCAGCCCAGACCATCACACACACAAACCGACCTCCCTTCCATCGACTCCATCTACACCTCACGCTGCCTCGGCAAGGCCAGCAGCATCATCAAGGACCAGTCTCACCCCGGTCACTCCCTCTTCTCCCCTCTCCCATCGGGCAAGAGGTACAGAAGTGTGTAAACACACACCTCCAGATTCAGGGACAGTTTCTTCCCAGCTGTTATCAGGTAACTGAACCATCCTACCACAACCAGAGAGCAGTGCTGAATTACTATCTACCTCATTGGTGACCCTCGGACTATCCTTGATGGACTTTGCTGGCTTTCCCTTGCACTACATGTTATTCCCTTATCATGTATCTGTACATAGTGAATGGCTCAATTGTAATCATGTCTTGTCTTTCTGCTGACTGGTTAGCACGCAACAAAAGCTTTTCACTGTACCTCGGTAAACTGAACTGATAGTGCAAAACCAAAGTCCGTAATGCAACCAAAGCAAAGTCACACTGCATGAAAAGGTAATTTACAGAAGCCAACTAACTTCCCGCACGTCTTTGCGATATGGGAGGAAACCGGAGCACTCGGGGGAAACCCACACGGTCACAACGAGAACGTGCAAACTCCACACAGACAGCACCTGAGTTCTGGCTGCTGGAGCTGTGAGGCAGCGGCACTACCTGCTGCATCCCTGATTTGTAATTAGCACCTAGTTTTCCACACAGGAGCATTCATTACCACGTCGTGTGTCTCGTTATGTTATAATTTAAATGATGTTGTTATATAAATAGCCTCAGAAGTACCTGGCAATATTAAATCAGTCTCGTGTATCATGAAGAATTGTTTTAAATTCTAAATTTGGAATCTCTTTGAACGACTCCAGTGAAGAGTCTATATTAGGGTGGAATAATCGAAGACTAGGGTGGCATGTCCGTGCAGAGTTGCTGCCTCACAGTGCCAGAGACCCGGGTTCGATCCTGACTATGGATGCTGTCTGTATGGAGTCTGCACGTTCTCCCCGTGACCCAGCTGGGTTTTCTCCGAGATCTTCGGTTTCCTCCCACACTCCAAAGACGTGCAGGTTTGTAGGTTAATTGACTTGGTGAATGAGTAAATTGTCCCTAGTGTGTGTAGGGTGGTCGCTGGGCGGTGCGGACTCGGTGGGCCGAAGGGTCTGTTTCCGCGCTGTCTCTCTAAATTAAACTAAACTAAACTAAAGAATTACTGCAGAACTACAAGACTAGTCTTGTCTTCGAGGGGCTGCTCTTCCATTTAGATGCCCATGGCTTTGTGACACGCTGAGGCCACGGATAAGTGGACCATGTAGCAGGAATTATCCCTGAGATACATTTGTGTGAAGTGCCATCAGTCAGTTATTTCAACTGGAGAATGACAAGGACAAGCCTTGTAGTCTGGGAACGAGCTTGTACGCGCTAAGCTTCACTAAGATCAGGGAGTTCAGCCCAGCTCCGCAGCGCTGTTTTATTGCTAAAGAACAGTCAGAGGGTCTTTGCTGAGATGTTTAAACAAACAACATAGGAACGAAAAATCTAGAGAGGCTGCAACAGAAGTGAGAAAGAGAGAGCAGTTTTACAGAATGGAGATGTAATTGGTAACAGAGGTGGAGGAAGATATAACATTACAGAGGAGTGTGGAATAACGCAGACCGGAAACCACGGCCAGGTTCAGTAACTCGAACGCCCAGGAACGAAGGATGATGCAGAGAGTGGTGTGTACGGTGGAGCGGAAAGGAGCAGAGGGACTTGGGTTGGGTTGGTTTGAAAGGTACGCCATGGAAACAGGCCACCCCGACCATCGATCACCCGTTCACACGAGTTCTATGTTATCCCACTTTCCCATCCACTCCCTACACACTAGGGGGGCAATTTACAGAGGGAGAAAACCGGAGCACCCGGAGAAAACCCACGCAGGTCACGGGAAAAAGTGCAAACTCAACACAAACAGCGCCCGGTCAGGATCGAACCCGGATCTCTGACGATGTGAGGCAGCAGCTCTACCCGCTGCACAACTGTGCTGCCCAGAGTGGTGGGAGAAATGTGTATACGCAGAGGTGGGTGGGACAGAGGTGGATGGGGGAGGGGGGGGTATTTCTTGTTTAATTCCATGATTAGTTCCATGTTTAATTTAGTTTAGTTTAGATTAGAGATACAGCGCTGAAACAGGTCATTCGGCCCACCGAGTCCGTGCCGACCAGCGATCCCCGTACATTAAGGGGTTGGACAGGCTAGATGCAGGAAGATTGTTCCCGATGTTGGGGAAGTCCAGAACAAGGGGTCACAGTTGAAGGATAAGGGGGAAATCTTTTAGGACCGAGATGAGAAAAACATTTTTTTTCACACAGAGAGTGGTGAATCTGTGGAATTCTCTGCCACAGAGGGTAGTTGAGGCCAGTTCATTGGCTATATTTAAGAGGGAGTTAGATGTGGCCCTTGTGGCTAAAGGGATCAGGGGGTATGGAGAGAAGGCAGGTACGGGATACTGAGTTGGATGATCAGCCATGATCATATTGAATGGCGGTGCAGGCTCGAAGGGCCGAATGGTCTACTCCTGCACCTATTTTCTATGTTTCTATGTTTCTATTTACACTATCCTACACATTAGTGACAATTTACATTTAACGTCTTTGGAGCGTGGGAGGAAACTGAAGATCTCGGAGAAAACCGGGTCGAAGAATGCGGTCACGGGGAGAAGGTACAAACTCCTACAGACAGCACCTGTCGTCAGGATCGAACCCAGGTCACTGGCGCCGCAAGTGCTGTAAGGCAGCAACTCTACCGCTGCGCCACCGTGCCGCCCTAATTGAATGTTCTCCAGAGATGCTGCCTGACCCGCTGAGTTACTCCAGCACTCGGTGTTGTTTTTTTGTAAACCTGCATCTGCAGTTCCTTGTGTCTATATTCAATGTGAACAGGGTGAGGCGTGATGGTGGTTAATTGTAAGACAGGGCGAGGGAGGGAAGCTGAAGGAACTGCTCTCTGTCAAGCCAGGCAAGGAAAGGAAACGGTGTCTTTGTTAAGTATCGATTTTTTGTAAAGGATGCAACTTAATTAATCTGTTGTGCTTAATGAACAATATGCCTGTACCCACAATGGTTTGTGGTCAACACGCTGAAGTCTTTGTTACATTTAATTGAATCTTCGCTGCGCCGTTCTGCTGTGGACGGAGGAGCGATGATTGCAATGAGCTGGATATCGTCAGCAGCTGAAACACACCGCTTGTACAGCCCACAATAACCTGGATCTGAGCCGACACAAGGAACTGCAGGTGCAGGAATCGCCAGCAAAAAATACAAAGTGCTGGAGTAACTCAGCGGGTCAGGCAGCACCTCTGGAGAACATGGATAGGTGACGTTTCAGGTCGGGAACCTTCTTCAGACCTGATCTTCATTCTGTGCTGGCCCTGCACAGACAGACACATCATAGAGAGATGCAGCATGGAAACAGGCCCTTCGGCCCATCTGAGTCTGTACTGACCATTAAACACCCAGTTTTACACAACTCACTCTGTGTTCCCCCAGTCCCATCATGGGATGTGGACCAAATGCAGCAAGTGTGACCAGCCCGGGAAGGGTTGTCACACCGGCGCAGCGGGTGGAGCTGCTGCCTCACAGCGTCAGGGACCCAGGTTCGATCCTGACCGCGGTTGCAGTCAGTGTGGAGTTTGCACGTTCTCTATGTGACCGTGTGGGTTTTCTCCAGGTGCTCCTACATCCCTCGTGTGTAGGGAGGTGATGAGAAAGTGAGATAACATACAACTCGTGTAAACGGGTGATCGATGGTTGGCGTGGGCAAGGTGGGCTGAAGGGCCTGTTTCCATGTTGTACAGCTCCAGGTCTCCTCACTCCAACCCAAATCCCACCACTCATAGAAACAAAGAAAGTAGGTGCAGGAGTAGGCCATTCGGCCCTTCGAGCCAACATCGCCATTCAATCAGTACCCTCCAGCACGTCGCCTATCCATGTTCTCCAGAGATGCTGCCTGACCCGCTGAGTTACTCCAGCACTCTGTGAAACGTCACCTATCCATGTTCTCCACAGATGCTGCCTGACCCGATGAGTTACTCCAGCACTCTGTGAAACGTCACCTATCCATGTTCTCCACAGATGCTGCCTGACCCGCTGAGTTACTCCAGCACTCTGTGAAACGTCACCTATCCATGTTCTCCACAGATGCTGCCTGACCCGCTGAGTTACTCCAGCACTCTGTGAAACGTCGCCTATCCATGTTCTCCACAGATGCTACCTAACCCACAAGGGATATGGGGAGAAGGCAGGCACGGGTTATTGATAGGGGACGATCAACCATGATCACAATGAATGGCGGTGCTGGCTCGAAGGGCCGAATGGCCTCCTCCTGCACCTATTTTCTATGTTTCTATGTTTCTATTACCCTGTTCCTGCTTTTCCCCATATCCCTTGATTCCGTTAGCCCCTAGAGCTAAATCTAACTCAGCCTCACACGAGGAGCAACTTACAACAGACAAATAACCCAGCAACTTGTGGATGATGTGCGAAGAAACCGGAGTTTAGTTTAGTTTAGTTTAGATATTCAATGTGGAAACAGGCCCTTCGGCCCTCCGAGTCCGCGCCGTCCAGCGATCCCCGCACACTAACACCATCCTACACACACTAGGGACAATTTACAACTTTACCGAAGCCAATTAGCCTACGAACCTGTACGTCTTTGGAGTGTGGGAGGAAACCGGAGCACCCGGAGAAAACCCACACAGGTCACAGGGAGATCGTACAAATCCGTACAGACAGCGCCCGTGGTCAGGATTGAACCCGGGTCTCTAACGTTGTGAGGCAGCAGCTCTACCCGCTGCACCACCGTGCTGCCCACGTCACTGGAGCATCGTGAAGAAGCAGGAGATTGAGGGAGTTGGGGTACTGGTCAGAGACGCAGGCATTGAAGGTCATTGGGGACAACATCTACTGACATCAACCGTATTTGACCCTAGGATGCACCACTAATATGCTCCCGATTTGTGCACTATACCACATTCCAAATCTTGCATTCCATCATAATTCTATTCATTGCTTTCCGTGATGTTGAGCTTTATGGTTGATCTTCATCCTTATATCCCAACATCCTCTGAGCTGCTAAACTGTTTCAAGGCCCAACTGCATAATTTAACTAAAACATTCCTAGTTTTAAACATCTTGTTGTAATTCTAAAAATTCTAAAAATCTTTTTATTTTTTATTTTGGAGCACGAGTAAAAGCCCTGATTCTGTTGATTTGCTGCAGAGTTTGCCAATTGTTTTAAAAATAAAGATTGGGATGACAGGTGGGAGAAGGTTTTATCTTGGAAGTTAACATTGCTGGCTGCAGCAATTACATCTTATCTTGGAGCTGAGAAGTACAAGCTGAGATCTCGACAGCGCTGCACACCTTCAGGAAGGAGATGAGGAGGAATTTCTTTAGCCAAAAGGTGGGATTATTGGCCACAAACAGTGGTGGAGGCCAAGTCAATGGATATTTTTAAGGCGGAGATTGACAGATTCTTGATTAGTACAGGTGTCAAAGGTTACAGGATGAAGGCAGGAGAATGGGGTTGAGAGGGAGAGATAGATCAGCCATGATTGAATGGCAGAGTAGACTCGATGGGCCGAATAGCCTCATTCTGCTCCAATGTCTTATGGTTCTTATAACTCTCTGGGTGGTTTTGGGAGTGGGGACATTAAAGAATATTTATCAACAAAGAATTCCCAACAAGTCCCCAGCGTCTGCAAACAGCCTAGAATGCTGGCATTCATGCCATATATCAGTCTGATCTCTGATCGCTGATCACTGATCTCTGATCACTGCTCAGATCATTAATCACTGATCTCTGATCTCTGATCGCTGATCGCTGATCTCTGATCTCTGATCGCTGATTGATCTTTGATCTCTGATTGCTGATCTCTGATCTCTGATCGTTGATCGTTGATCTCTGATCTCTGATGGCTGATCTCTGATCGTTGATCTCTGATCTCTGATTGCTGATTGCTGATCTCTGATCTCTGATCTCTGATCTCTGATCTGTAATCACTGATCATTGATTTCTGATCACTGATCGTTGATCGTTGATCGTGGATCGCTGCTGGTTCCCGTTGACATACATTAGCAGCTCCCAAGGTGCTCCAGGTGAAATATTTATGAAATTGCCAAACAGATTGCAAGAAGAGCGGCTGATGTCTGCACTTCCAAACCCCCAGGATATCTCTATTAACTCCGCTCTCATTCCCCAATGAATCCTTTCATCTTTTCAACATCCTTTTCAACACCGATAATTAAAATTGAGGCATCTTCAAAAGGAAGCGCAGAGCTGTGTGTGACAGATGCTGGGTTTCCTTTACTCCTCGCCAATGCTGACAATGCCATTGTGGATTAGATCAACCATTCACTTTGTCGCGCCCCTAACCCAATGTCCACTAACGCCCGAGTCGATTGCCTACCCCTCTACGTCCCTGGAGAGGGAACACACGGTGCCCACAGGGACTCTGGAGGCCTTCCATGAACACTGGTCGCCGCGGGGGGGTCGTGTGTAATGTACATAAAGTTGACAACGTTTTAATCTGATAACTACCACTGGCATTTTGATTTTGTTATTACTCTATTTCTGTTTAGCTGAATAAAAGCTCTTTGTTAAGGAAGAACAAAATCCGCTAATTGAGCATCTTCTATGCAAGGTTCATCCCATGTGAACCTCGCATTCATGTCATTAACCCGATATATCTATTCTCTTCCACATCCTTCCTTGGTTTCATCACTACTCCCAGGTTGGTGGTGAAGAGTTTCAGGAACGGCTGCAGTCCTGGTGAACGCTTGCCAGCGTTACGAGCAAGGGAATAGGGCTCAATCCGTGTGGATGAAGGGGCTGAGATATTGTTCCAAATGTGGGTGAGTTGGATCACCACACAGTCCATCACACTCTCAGAGGTCTAGGACCTAGATCCTGGAGCACCCTCCCAGGCACCAGACCACACTCCCCACCATTGTAGATGTAGCCCAGTCCCACACAGACCACACTCACCACCATTGTAGATGTAGCCCAGTCCATCACACAGACCACATTCCCCACCACTGACTCCATCTACACTTCACGATGCCTCAGGAAAGCAATGACATAATCAAATACTTGCCCCCCCCCCCAATCATTCCTTCTTCTCCACGCTCCCGTCCGGCAGAAGGTACAGAAGCTTGAAAGCTCGCACCACCAGACTCAGGAACAGCTTCTTCCCCTCTGTTATCAGGCTTCTGAACAGTCGTTCCATAAGCTAGGGTACTGTCCGATTCACCTCTACCCCATTGTGGACATTGGACTTTGTCTGTGGAACTGGTGTTCTACAATGCTGAGAACTATATCCTGCACTCTGTATCTTCCCCTTTGCCTCTACCTATTGGACTTGAGTTTGACCTGATTGTAATTATGTACGGTATGTCTGATCTGATGGATAACATGCAGAACAAAGCTTTTCCCTGTACCTCAGTACACGTGACAATAATAAACCCAGAGCTGGGTGTGATTCGGATGGAAAGTTGCTTTTTCCAGCTGGTTTTGTACCTGCTTTTGCAGCAGCTTTGGAGAGTTGCATTGCTTGCTGTGGCTAATTCTGTGAGCCACCGACATCTCTGTCAAGGCAAATCAAGTCAAGTGGAGTTTATTATTATCATGCACGTACGGTGAGATACAGGAGCAATGAGACATCTTGCTTGCAGCAGCGTTGTAGGCACATAGACAGTGAAGAACAAAGCATGAATTATACAAGAGAGTCTGTGGGAAGGAGCAAGTCAATGGTAGCGTGGGAGGCAAAGTCATCATTGTTAAGGTCGGTTGTGATTGTCCTCGTGGTGGCACCAGTCTGAGATGATGCGACTGCTGTAGAGGCCGATCCTGGAGTTCGTGTCCATGTATCTCCAGGTGGACATCCGTACATGACGTCTTTTCCCGCGGGGAGACTGGTGCACGGACATTAGGCCCCGCACGGTCCGTGACAGAGACAGAGACGGCTCCAACGTCATGGACTCCACCACAGTCTCTCTCTGCTGCTGCCTTGGTTCAGTTTAGTGAAGAGATACAGCGCGGAAACAGGCCCTTCAGCCCACCGAGTCCATGCCAACCAGCGATCCCCACACATTAACATTATCCGACACACACAGGGGACACTTTACAATCCAACCAAGTCAAATAACCCACAAACTTGTACTTCAAGTTGGGCGGAAGGGCCTGTTTCCATGCTGTCTGACTCTGAGAAAGTCCGGGCACCTCAACTGTGAAATGAATTAACTGTGTGAAAGATGTGATGAAATGCCAAATAAATCTACCGTTCAATCTTTGGCTGTGTCTGAACGCAGTTATTGTCAACGTCTGAATCTCTGATGGCTACAGAGGGGATATCTAAACATTTTAATACCTGTGCAGGTCAACTAGTGACTGGGATGATTTCCACACATAATCCATGTCCGGGAGAATTCAATGGGAAATCCACAATCTTTTATTGTTTCTGACATGTAATACATTATTTGGCTGTTGCAAGCCGGCACTGATCTGATTAATTCTCAGGTGCTGCTCTCAGTGTGGGGGTTTTGCTGAGGTGGCTGTGATAATGGCAGCTCCTTCTCCCCATCTCTGCCCTGCTCGCTGTCTGCACATTGGGATTCTGGTATACTTGCTGATCTGCAACGATTCACAGCTTAAAATAAACATGATAAGTGGCTGCCAGAGCAGCTGGCTCTGCCCAACTGTTTCCTTGTACAGACACAAAATGCCGGAGTAACTCAGCGGGACAGGCGGCATCTCTGCAGAGAAGGAATAGGAGAAGTTTTGGGTCCTTTCTCAGACTGATGTCAGATACATAGATAAGGGAGTGTAAGGTGTGAAAACAGGATAAAGGGAATGCAGATCAAGGACACTGTAGAATCGATCATTGTTAGCTGGGAGAAGGTGAAACAGTCAGACTGGTGGAAGAACTGGGAAGGGGGAGGGATGGAGCGAGAGAAAGCAAGGGTTACTTGAAGTTAGAGAAGTCAATGTTCATACAGCTGGGGTGTAAGCTGCCCAAGCAAAATATGAGATGCTGTTCCTCCAATTTGTGCTGGGCCTCACTCTGAAAATGGAGGAGGCCCAGGACAGAAAGGTCCTGGGAGGGGGATTGGGACTGGGAGGGGGAGTTAAAGTGTTGAGCAACCGGGAGATCAGGTAGGTTTTGGCGGACTGAGCGGTTTCCTTGCGTGTACGGTGTGGCTCCAACTAAGATGCACTCTCTACCACAAACAGGAAGCAGGCTGGTCCACAGAGGACCACCGGAGACGGGTCAGGCAGTTTCTGCCCATCTCTTCAGCAACGTGGAGGATCAAATCACGTTTGCAGCCCTGATTCCTGCACTCTCTCTGACATGTGTTGGTGACATTCACCGTGTAAATTAATTATTTTACCCTGGAGTGGATAAAACCACGAGAGGAATAGATTGGGTAGATGCACAGAGTCTTTTGCCCAGAGTAGGTGAATCGAGGACCAGAGGACATAGGTTTAACGTGAAGGGGAAAAGATTTAATAGGAATCTGAGGGGTAACTTTTTCACACAAAGGATGGTGGGTGTATGGAACGAGCTGCCAGAGGAGGTAGTTGAGGCTGGGACTATCCCAACATTTAAGAAACAGTTAGACAGGTACATGGACAGGTTTGAAGGGATATGGACCAAATGCGGGCAGGTGGGACTAGTGTAACTGGGATATGTTGGGCGGTGTGGGCGTTGGGTCAAAGGGCCTGTTTCCACGCTGTATCACTCTATGACTCTATGAGAGGGGAGAGATTAAAGAGGGAGCTTAGGGGCAACTTTCTCACTCAGAGGGAAGTCTGTATCTGGTACGAGTTGCCAGATGAAGCTAAAGGACTTTAAGGTGTAAGCTTGAGGAAGCTTTATGCCTTTTAAAAGATATTTGGACAGAGATATGGATAGGAAGGGTTGACATGACTTGGTTGGCATGGAAGCAATGGGCCAAAGGGCCTATTTCAGTGCTGTCCAGCTCAATGGTTCCATGACTCTTGCATCTATCGCCTCAATAATCAAATCCCACCATAATCTGCCTGCAGTCCCAGGGTTAATCCGTTTCTCTTTTTGAATATTCAGCAGCATGCTGGCAGGCCTGAAATTATTATTGGTCTCGGCAGAGGGAAGGTGTTGAATCAATATGTGTCATTGTGGCGACAGTGCCAAGACAAGAGCATTGGCACTACGACCATCAACATCTCATTTATCACACTGAGAGGTGGCATGGCCAGGACGTGGTGCGTGTCAGTGCCCACTCTCAAGTCTGGCCCAACCTCTCTGCATCTCCTGGCTCCGAGATTCGCCCTCCCACACAACCACGAGGAAGTGTCACTCTGACACCTCTGTGAGTTTTACTCCAGAAAACATCTGGAGAGGAGAGTTACTCCAGCAACTTGTGTCCATCTTTGGTCTGAAACATCCAAGCACTCCCTCCATAAGGAGGGTCCCTGCAACCAGAGAGTGGTCTGAGTGGGAGAGGGTCTAAGCCACAGGTTGGGCAGGCTAGGACCAGTTTAGTTTAAGGCTTAGTTTATGTCTAGTTTAGAGATACAGCACAGAAACAGGCCCTTCGGCCCACGGGGTCCGCACCTACCTGTGATCCCCGCACATTAACACCATCCTACACCCACAAGGGACAATTTTTATATTTACCAAGCCAATTAACCTACAAACCCGTTTGTCTCCCGAAACAATACCCATTCCTTCTCTCCAGAGATACAGCCTGTCCTGCAGAGTTACTCCAGCATTTGTGTCTATCTTCGGTTTAAACCAACATCTGCAGTCCCTTCCTACACACTAAGGGAGGAGGGTGAGGGGTGATCTTATTGAGGTGTATAAAATCACAAGGGGAATAAATATAGGATGAATGTAGAGTCTTTTACCCAGTGTAAAATAATCGAGAATCAGAAGATATAGATTTAATGGGAGATGGAACAGAATTAATAGGAACCTGAGGGGTAACTTTTTCACACAGAGGGTGGTAGCTGTATGAAACAAGCTGCCAGGGATAGTTAAGGCTCGTACAATACCAAGATTTAAAAGACATTTGGACAGGTACATGAATAGGAAATGTTTAGAGGGATGTGGGCCAAACGTGGGCAGGTGGGACTAGTGTGGATGGGCATGTTGTTTGGCGTGGGCAAGTTGAGTAAAGTGCAGAGTTAAAGTGGAACTGTAGGTTGCTCCCTTCACAGGCCAATCACATCATGGAGAGGCATTGATCTACAGCCGATTAGAAGGCCAATTTACTAAAATCCCACAGTTTAGCATTTCAATGTAATTGAACCTTTTCATCTCATTCTGCACCACACTGCTCCACATTCACTCTGCTTTGCAGCCCATCGAGTTCCCTCCAGGGATCGTCACGTCCAGCAGTCCGCTCCTGCTGGAGCTTCCTTCATCTCCTCCTGACCTCAGCTCTCCTCCTCCCCGCCAGCCCCCCTCCACCTCCATCCCTCCATCCCCCCCCCCCACCAGCTCCGCCCTCCCCCAGCCCCCCTCCCCCTCCAGCCCCCCCTCCCCCTCCCCCTCCATCCCTCCATCCTCCTCCAGCCTCCCTCCCCCTCCATCCCCCCCCTCTGCCTCCATCCCTCCATCCTCCTCCAGCCCCCCTTCCCCTCCAGCCCCACCACTCCAGATCCCAGCCGCCCAGCCTTCTGATCCTTTCCAAAAGGAATGAATGAGTGAATGAATGAATGAATGAATGAATGGATGAATGAATGGATGAATGAGTGAATGAATGAATGAATGGATGAATGAATGAATGGATGAATGAATGAATGGATGAAGGGATGAATGAATACTTCATTGTCACATGTGACAAGTCACAGTGAAATTCTTAGCTGACATACCCAAGGTATGCAAATAGTCAGCACCTAAAGGGTGCTGACACCCCCTTTGTCCCCCCCCCCCTCATGACGGTACATAGTTAATAGGTTCCCTCCCACACTCCAAAAATATAAAGGTTTGTCGGTTAATTGCTTTGGTAAAATTGTAAATTGTCCCTAGTGTGTGGGATGGTGCTAGTGTACGGGGTGATCGCTGGTCGGCATAGACTCGGTGAGTCGAAGGCGTGTTTCTGCGCTGAATCTCTAAAGACTAAAGTCTAAAATTCTAAAGTTTAAAGGGTCTCGACCTGAAACATCGTCTGTCCATTCCCTCCATAGATGCTGCCTGACCTGCTGAGTTCCTCCAGCACTTTGTGTTTTGCTCCTCTCTGGCGGTTTTAAGTGGAAGTGTCAAAGGAGAGGAGATACCTTTGCTGAATGGTAAGGAGAAGTGAAGTTAAGCCCTCTTCTCTGAAGCTCACTCATTAAATCTGTCCAAACAAAGCCCAGGAGATGATGGTGTTTAAACTGAATGCTTGACTTCCCTTGAATAGGCAAACAAGCTTGACATGTGTGTGATGTAGTGCCTGTGTATTTAAACACGGGCCATTGTGTCTGCACGCTCTATAGTGGAATGAAAGAGTGGTGTATTAGATAGAATAGAACGTACAACATTGCAGCGCAGGAACAGGCCCTTCGGCCCATCATGTTTGCTCTGACCCCAGGGATGTGACATAAAGAAGTGAGGGAGAAACATTAACCCAAGAGACAGGCGGAACGTTGTGCAGCAGTAGAGTTGCGTCCTCACAGCGCCAGAGACCCGGGCTCGATCTCGACTATGGGTTGAGAGTCTTCAGTCTGAAGAATGGTCGCGACCCGAAATGTCACTCATTCCTTCTCTCCAGAGATGCTGCCTGAACGCTGAGTTACTCCAGCATTCTGTGTCGATCTTCGGTATAAACCAGCATCTGCAGTTACTTGTGTGTGACATCTCCAGTAGGCATCAGCCCGGGGTGTAGATGTAGCCTGGATTGGCCATTATGTTTGGAGTTTTTATATCAGTAGCACTTGTAAGTTT